>DWME01004392.1:0-16410 GCA_018244795.1 Parelbella ahira ahira
GTGGGATGACGATCTGCGAAAGGCTGCAGGCAGATGCTGGATGCGACAAGCCGAAGACAGGGCGCGATGGCGCTCGTCGGGGGAGGCCTATGTCCAGCAGTGGACTGAAATAGGCTGATGATGTGATATGTGATTTGATGAAGGAAGGATCGATAATAATAATCCCATCCATTCAATTAAAATGTAAAACTATATAGTGAATGTATGTACAGATGTATATATATATAACAAAGTGGGTCTTTCTTCAGACACAAAATATAAACAGATTGAGTGCTTATTTGAAAACTTACATGTTTTTAATAATGTGAAAAAACAAAAGTGTTTATATCAGTCTGTAATATATACGAGCTTAGCGTTAATACAATACATTTGTACGCACAAAAACGCGACGTAAATAGGAGCGTAAACAGAATCCTTTAAATAATCTCCTCGAATTTATACCTCGGGCACGGGAGGAATTCTAATTCGCGCCCGTGAGTTAGATGGGCCATTTGTATTTGAAATCACTTATAATATTCGCATGAAAATATAATAAATAAAGCTATTTCCTTTAAACGAAAGTAACAAAAATAATTTATTTACTTATTTACATTTTATTGCACACCATAAGCAGGTGTACCACGGGAGGGCGAACGTAATGCCTCCCTAGGCATTCTCTATCAGTCAAGCTGGAGTATAGTAAAACATGAAAAAATAACGCTTTAAAGCACATCGAACTTAAAAGTAAAAAATAATTCTTAATATAGGTAGAAAAGTAATAATGAACAAGAATTATTAGTATCTGTTATTGTGAAAACAGCGTGGGGTGCTCAGTATAGTACCTATATACGAAAAAGGTGGCACAAAGCGTAACACTCTATTTTAACAAAAATTTTGGCCTAGAAAATAACTTATTCTTTAGCTTTTTAATCATTAAATATAAAGTCGAAGGTACGGGAAAGATAAGTTAACGATAACGTTGAAGTGTTCGGAATTACTGCAAATAATAACGTTATTCGCAAAATGGCGTTAAAAGCGATATTTTAATATCAGTTTCATGACGTTAGCATGAGCTTTGATGGTTCATGACCTTTGTTTGGTCACAGTATTAGGTTATATATGTATATAATTATAAATATGTATAGGTAATTGCTTTTATATTGATATATTTTTGTTCTGTTTACCGATATACTCTCATTGTAACGTTATAGCTGCCCATTTTTAGAGTTTTATTATTATATTTTTATTCAAGCGTGAAATATTAGTCGATCAGATAGATGTGGGCGAGGCGTGGGCGAGGTATGGGCGTCTAACTAAGCACGCGTTCCTTTCGCTTTGGTTAACATGATCGAAAATAAAAACCAAAAAAATGTTCGAAGCTCGCACGGCTTACCGCTGTGAGCGCTGTTTCATGGAGCTTGATATTTCACAAGCTATTGCGCACCGTCGCACGAATTTCTACCCGCGGCATTTTAAAAGTTTGTCGCGAAATAAATGCCCAGTGCGTGTGTATTACACGTGTATGTTAAGTTTAGCATATTGTAGAATAAATCATACATCTACTCACAACGCGATTGGGATCTATAGGGGTAACTGTTTTGTTGAAAATATGAATAAATAGGTATATGAATGCAATAACACATGTCGCCATGTACTTACATTCTACGTATTATATCGCTCATACTGGATCGTTCATGAGTAACGCAACGTATTGGATCATACATGAGTATGATCCATGTGTTCATTGTTTATTAATTACAAATCCAAATACTATCCGCGAATTCTGGCGAGTTATAGTTTGGAAGAAGTAGGTACTACAGAACTGCAAGGATAGAAATATTTGGTACTCCGTGCTCTCTGCCTATCCCGTAAGGGACTTGGCGTGAAGATATGTATGTTCGTACTTTCCGAATATAAATAGACAGGACCCGTTGTTATTGAGAAGTCCTAATCTTTAATGTAAATATTTTATGTTCAAAGGTTGTGAGAGATTCGGTTGTGTTCGAAATTTTTCGCAAAAAAGACTTCATCTTAATATATAGAACGACTTCTTCCTAATGGGATAAAACAAGTCAAAGCCAGAGGATATTATTATTGTCATCCACCAACCCTTTAATAATCTATTAATTGTAACGTCAACGAATTCCCGGCGTAATTCGTACTGTCCCGAAGTTTGGTCACGTGCGACATTATCTATATACATTATTGTATAATATCTTGGCGTTGGCTCATCGACTAAATTTGTCCAATAACAAGAAATTAGATATTTGAAGCAATCTATACATATATATTCAATTAATAACATAATTATGCTCAATAAAAAGTGACCTCATAATTTTAACATTATAAGACGCTTTTTCTATCATCGAACTACGAATGGATTAGTTAATTGATTTTTTTGTCATTATGCGGTAACATGCATAATTATGGATAGGATATAACGTTTTATGTAATATTATCAGCAGCAAGCATTAATCTGATCGCAAATTGAAACAATCCTACTACTCAATCGCCTGCTTGCAAACAATGCTTTGTTTTGTAAGCTTACAAATAAACGAATACTTTATGCGTCCAAAGGAAATCTGAAAAGCGTATGAATAATTTAAAAGGTATTAATACACCGGTTCTACATTCTGTAATCCCTTTGAGGGTTTACAACACATTGCGGCGACCGAACTTAATTTAACGTATTTAATGAGAACTTCGACAGAACGTAATCCAAATGAGTTCGAAATAATTAACAAAATACGAGTGCGGGCATGTTGACAGTGCTTACTGGAATCGTGCCGACTCTATTAATTTACATCCCACCAGTTGTTACTTACTCATTTATATTAAAACACGTATGTAAATATTTATAGATGGGATTTTATACGAAATCTGCATTTACAATATAAACAATTTTCAAATATCGCCTTATCTCTTGATGAAAACGGTATCATAATTGTTCTTGAACCTCTTGTTATCTGAATATGTATATTAACGTATAATTGTAGATTCAGCTGAAGAGCTTTGATTTTAGAGAGGAGTGATAATATTTAGTTAATTTTGATTTATGCACATTTACACGCATATAAATATCATCACGCCTATTTTATATCGGAATACACGGAAATGAATGAGTTCTATCAACTACGCTGCAAGAAAATAGCTACGGAACACGATGTATGAAAAATATAAATCTGATTAGAAAAACCAGCTCGATTTTTTACTTAAGCTTAATGCTGCGACTGGATGAATGAACACCTGGAACTTGTATATTATTATTACATATCATGTGCTGCAATATGTTGTTGATAACTGATACTATGACAAAAATGGCCCTACACGACATTGTTAGAAGAATTGTCATACTCAATTGAATAACACGAAAGACACCGAAGCGGAAATATATGGCACAGATACTTACAAATTAATCAACTGATATTAATAATAATTAACTATTAGCCAGTAATCGATATCTGTTATCTTTGCTAATATTGAACGTGAAACATAAAAGAGAAAATCGTAGTTGCTGCGTAAGTACTTTGCCGGTACAAATTTATATTGTACGCGAATTACGAAGGTCTGTTTGTCCGTTGATCGTTGGTTCAGTGTTTTGAGATCAAGAGGTCTCGGGTTCAAGTCACGATAAATGTTTGTGTAATACGTATCTTAAATCAGACATTGAATAAGAAATCACTAAATTGGAGCCAGATGTTTTACAACGCGCTATATAACTATCACAAATGAACAACAATTCTGGAGGTGGTCAAATGACCGATACCGCATTTTTAGCTTAACGTCATTTATTTCATCCTGTTTAATAAACTTTCTGTGAAAAACCGAATTAAATTTCTTTCACTCCTAACAGAACTTCCGCCCATTTACATTAGGGCATTAATTTTTCTCCACCTTTTATTTTTGTTGAATTGAACATCCTCCATATTACGTAACAGACTTGCAGGCGCCACGATAATAATGAAAATCTACAACACGTTTAATGTAAGAATAGTGACGTCGACAATGGTATCAATAATATGTACTCGTGTTATATTGGAATTTTCCTGCAACCACGCTTTCACTGGAACGGTTGCGACGAACTTTCATGTTCTGCGGTTGTCACTCGTCTTCCGTACGGTTGCAGATGTACAGAAAGGATTTGTTTGTGGTTTCCAATACATTACTGTCATGTTTTATTCTAACATGTTTTATTGCAATTTTTTTTTGTTGTAACATGTTTTAATGTATTAAGCGATTCTGTTTTGTACAAAGATTTTTTTATATTACTAATACGGGAGGGCTACAGCATTAATTTTTGCTGCCATAAAGCATTATCAGACAGAGCTTTTCATTAAGATCGTAAATTAATTCAAATTAAAGCTTATATATTTAAACTACTTTAAATTAAAGTACTTAAAATGTAACTACCTACTTTGAATGTAATGCGAAATCGTAAAGATAGTTGATGTTCTCGGCCTAATTCGTAAGGGACCTGGTGTGACGATATAGGTATCAAATTATAATAAATCGAAATGAAGTACATTTTAATGATCTGTTTCAGCCCATTTATTGATATTACCTTTCTAACCGCACACTATAGTGCAGTAATGAGAGTCGCAACTATAAATTAGTTAATTGGTTTGCGACATACCATTAGCTCATTAAAATGCTTAGATTCCAATTGCTGGCAATTCACACGCGTTGAACAAAATATCGTTAGTATTTATACACTTTCCAATACAAAGCTCGACGCTTGTTAGGTAATAATAGTATTAAAAAAAGTAAATCAACACCTGTTATTCCCGAAGGGATTGGCAGAGAAGTGTAGTACACTTCCACGTTTTACCACTTGAAGAAAATCCCCCAAGTAATCAGAGTTTTAATTTTATTAATAACGAAAAAAAACGTTAACAATGCTTCCCACACGACTCTTATTGAAAAAACTGAGCACGTTTACTCGTATTTTAACCCATCAAAATACAAAAGAACCATAACATTGCACCTTTATCCCAAACCAACCACTTCAAAAACAATATAAAATCTCTCACCCCTCTAAACACTCCCCGGAGATCTGATAGTAAAGATAAAAAGCCTTCAGAATCCAAGCTTCGTTTAGTCGGCGCCAAATCTTGATAAAAGGCCAAAGGTTCCTCGATATAACGATTTATTACTTGAGGTCTCCTGAGAGGAATTGTTGAATTCTTCCGAGCATATGCTTATGGGAATCACGTCACGCCATTGTGTAACAACTATTTTTTAATCCCATGTTCATCTATGGAATTGTATCGGTTGATAAAAAATAAAAACAGAATTATGTATGTATCAGTGGAAGCCACGTGAGTTTTTGTATTCCATACATGTTATTATTACGCTTGTACACACTTTATTTTTTAATAAAGAATAAATAAAGAATTTTGCGGTTTGTTTTCATATTATAATATTTTACTTGCTGTAACGATGGTCAAAAACAAAGTGAACGAATGTGCATACATACATTAGAGTTGTACATAAGTCGTGTAAAAACCTATCAATCCTAATTCCTTTAGCTTGTCAGACTAGGGTCTTAACGCTTATTATTACGGTACGAGTCCAATAGTGGGATTACAAAAATAATCAATGATAATATGCTATTATACGATTAGCGCATTTAGCAGGTCGTTATTAACTTATCAGTGGATTAAATCTACCATAAATTCATTATTGTAAGAATATTTCTTATTATGTGCGAATTAAATGAAACTTAGTATCGTAAGAGGCGTTAAAACAATATTTTGCATGTTATTAAAGCTCGAAATACTATTTATTGTGAAGCAAGATTACGAAACCAGTGGGACATAAAGCGGTACAATACACCGCATGATACATTCGTGTCCATACATTACTTTTATCTGCGATTTTAAGCCAAAAATATACGTATCTTAAAACACACAAAGAGAGCTTTATGCATTCGCAATGCACTTTAATTTACAACGACAATTTTATAACCAAATGCGTCGAGTAAATAATGCATGAAACCCATTTTTACGGTGACATAACTTTTATGCGAAGTGCAACTGTTTCCTCTTCCTCTTAACCCCGTTCTCAAAGACAAACGTGGAAAACACTCAACACTTAAATATACAAGATGTAAATAGCGCTGTGAATTTCATTAAAAAACTGTGACTCAGTGTATTACGCTTCGGTGTGACAGGCGACGCGACGGTGTGGTATAGAAGAACGGGTGTAGTTTCACTTAAAATACACCTGAAGTTAGGCTTACAATGATTTTGTGACAGCATTAACTCGCTGAAATTTGAATTAACTTGTAATGACTTTTTGTAGCTACAGGAAATACGTATAGGTCCAGATATATCAAGATACCGAAATACATAAATAAATTCCTTGAACACAATTTTCTCGGCGTCTAAACTGGCATGCCGATGATAGGGTCAATTAGGCTGCTTTTTAATTCAATTTTCTGAAGTTAATTCTGTTATTCTTGGGGTGTTATTAATAATATTTATATTTTGAGACACCTCCACACACGGTTATCTGATCTGTTAGCATGAAGGTAAGCATTGAACACGGGTGTATTCTCACAATGAAAAGGGTTATGGTCTGCCATAATGGCCAACTGCGTATCGACAGATGTCACACGCTTCAGAAAACTTTGAGGGTCTTTTAGGGTTCAGCTATTTGATTTCTTAGTGTTTAGAATTTCGACGTTTTAATGCACAATGACATCATCTTTTATGTAAAAAAATAGCAAGTACAGGCGGTTACTGCTCTGTCACTTCTGCCGTCCTGTCACTTCTACAATGGCCTAGGAAAAGGAGCGTAACTTAAGATCTATGAGGGTTGTGTGCACCATTAATACTAGATGTTTATAAGAACATTAATCATTAATAATATTGTAAAGTCATACTAAGTACTACATCCCTCCTAGTGCATAGCAGCTTAGAGTATGGCAGCGTTGCGTGGAACGCATACAATGACATTTATGTTAAGAGACTCGAATGTGCACAAAAAACATTTCTGTGGCACCTCATCTACTTTTGTCATCCTGTTTAAACGGACAAGTATTACAATGTCTTTTACGGTTTAAATTGCAATCGTCAATGGATCGCAGAGGCATGTTGGATATTGTTTATTTTCAAGCAAGTCTATAGCCTCTTAGATGTGCCAAAGTTATTTTCGGAGTAACATTTTACGATTTACTCTAAAACGCTCAGAATTTGCAGTACCTACTTTTAATATATTCCATAGCCCATTGCGTGAATAAATAGGAGGGTTAAATAGACTAACGCACTAGCTAAATAGAAATAAACCAATTTATTCTTGGTTAGCTTAAACATGTTAAAAAGAAGCCAATTCAATAACTACTAATATTGATATTTAATTGTACGTAGACGATACCTTGTCAGTACATTTTAAATTATTAACTTTACTTTTCAAATGTTTCATTTAGCTATATTTAAAATTTTAATAATTTCGCTCTTTAATATTGTAATAATTTCATAAGTTTTAATATAATACCTATTCTGTTTAATGCTATGTTTAATTGTAATGTTGTCTTATTTTAATTTTTCGTTGTAACAATAATTTAAAACATATTTACAATTACAATTACAAATTACATTTTAAATAAGTATTAATATGTAGTATGTTGGAAACTAAATAAATCATTATTGGTAAAGAGATAATAGGTACATATAAAAATGTTTAGGACATGGCAAAGTTATAATTTTTAATACAATTCAGTTCCATTACACCGAATAGTTATCTCATATGGTACATTACATACTACAAGTACGTTCAATATTCGCTGGTGCCACATTGCAACCTCAAACACTAATGCGTTCTGTCCGAAGTTGAATGCACTTTAGTTTCGAACGGGACTTTAAATGTATTCCCTGACCCTAATAGAACATTTTTAGTGAAAATCCCCTAACTTTGTCCTAAAACTACATACGGAAATACGGTTTTCTGGATAGACTTTGGTCCTAGATTGTATTATTTATTCTACAAAAGTGTTCACTTGTTACGTGAAAGTAAAATATTATATCACTATCATCATCATCATCGGCCTATTTCAGTCCAAAATATTAATGTAGCATATGAATATCTTGATATAGATTATCATCATGTCTATAATTATTATCATTAATACATCAATGAAACGCAAGTGCGTCAAGGCCGCGAGCACTTCACATATGAGCAAATACGGCTACTATAGTTATAACTACAGTAATTATATTATTCTAAATAGTAATTTATGCTATGACCGTGTATTTGATGTACAATGCACATTGCAAATTGGTATTCCATTCGAAATTCCACACATATCTGTTCGTGTTTACTTACAATCACGTCTTATACATGTACTCCTATATGGATAGAAACTATTAATTTTATCTACCGATATAGAAATGCGTAACATTTAAGTAATTCTATATTGGAAAAAGAAATTCATGAATTATTGATTGACATTAAAAGAGTATCTTCGATGACATCAGGAAATTGAAATATGTAGATACAAGTTGTGTCGCACGTAATATGATATTAAACTAAACAGTCTCATAAACATATTATTATGTATGTTTATATAGATCAAATTTCGGATTTTACACACCATAGACGTGAGTCAAATCCCAAATAACTTGGGAATCCGTCGAAACACCAGTGACCAACATTTTGCAATTGACCAAAGTAATAGAGAACCCAACGAGATTTGGAAAGTACAGGATACAAATATTCAACGTACATTTACTGAACACAGAACGTGACGATGGTGGTCGTTTTTGTAAACAATAAATCTTGTTAAAGACTATGAATCTCTTACTTGTACAATTAAAACATCTTATCAATTTTGATGCCAAGCTGGACTTCACGCATCAGATTATTGTATTAGGTATCTTGACAGTTGGCCAACAATAATCGATTAATTTTTCTTTGTTACAGATAAATCGAAAATGGGAGGCCGGATCGCGGGTCTAATGTATATCCTGATCACCTTTGCGCTTGTGAACGAAATGTCCACTGTCCAAGCACGAGACAACAGCAAACGGCGAACAAAAGAAAAATCCGGTGGATTCCAGAAAAACATCTGTGACATCACTGACCGAGATTCGAAAGTTCATTGCTACTGCGAAAACGCTAGAGAGCCAAGGAATGCAACTAAAGCGGAATGCTGGGTATTCAACGGCGGGATACCACGGGACGATCTCATCTGGCAGAGTTTCGCCTCACAACCAACTTTGCAAACTTTGTCATTTAACGTCCGCGTTGACGGCGCGCTCGGCTACGTGCCCAGCAAAGCGCTCCACTACTTACAAAGACTCCGATCCATTAACATCAAATATGGGAACATCGTTGAAGTCACCACCTACGCTTTCGCGAACTTAACCAACTTAAAAGAGGTCATGCTCTCCCAGAATCAAATTGAAACACTCCAACAATATGCATTTGCTCATCTACCTAACATTACATTGATTAGCTTAGAGGAGAATATGATAGTGGAAATTGGCAAAGATGCGTTCTTCGATTTACCCAAATTACAAAAGTTAATATTCACCAAAAATAACATTACGACGATTAGCAATGGTGCGTTCCAACACACGTTCAATCTTTTGGAATTGGACTTGAATAAAAACAACATATTCCATTTGAACCGTCGTACATTTGATGGATTGGCCAACTTGAGGAAATTGGATCTGAGAAGGAACCACATTTACAATTTGACAGAGTTCACGTTCGCTGAGCTATGGAATTTGCAAGAGTTGCTGTTAGGGAAGAACGATCTGAAGTATATTTCGGAGCGGGCTTTCGACGGGTTGTCACAGCTTCGAAAGTTATCCCTCGACGATAATAAACTTGCGTCGCTTCCCTCCGGTTTGTTCGAAGGTGTGAGGGGTCTCAGCTCCTTAGACTTGCGTTCCAACGAGCTGCACGCGTTAACTTTCGACAACATCAAACCTATTCTGGACAACTTGAAGCCACCGAACAGCAATTTGTTACTCGAAGGTAATAATGAATATTTAATATTTCATCTCGCGTTTAATGTGCACCCAGAAGACATTTTGAATGTTTAACGAGTAGAAATAGAGACTTTGGAGTAACTTTGATATACTTAACAGTTTGTTCATTTATTATCCCAGTGGGTGGTTTTAAGCAATATAGAACTAGCGTTGCGATTATCTTGCGCGAGTCTTGAATAACTTTACGCTCGGAATGGTCCCAACAAAACAGCACTGCAGTTCTTTGTGCTGAAAACAGAAGCAATTGTCTTCTACTCTACTGTGTGAGATCCTGTACATTTTTTATTTAAAATGTAACAGCCAAAATAAAAATATGATGTTTCACTTAACCTACTTCACTAGATATTGTTTTCTGAGGTTAAAAATTTTCTGTCCTTTTAATTTTCTCTTCTCCTATAAATATGTTTTGTGGCTTTAAAATAACAAAATCTGGAAAGAATACATTAAAAGTCCGCTTAAAAGCAGATATTTTTCAGAAATATTGAATACATTAAAATACCACTTTTTCAATTAAAAAAGAACGTCGACTAAAATTGAACGACTGTATAATGTTTCAGCTCAAATAATTATAAATAAAAGTTGTACGAATAAATAATTTCATATTAATACCAATATTTTTCTCAATTGAGAGCATCTGCTTTACAACTTAACTGACAAAACTTGGAGAATATTTGTACCACAATCAAATTAAAAGAAAATTTTAGACATGTTATGCTGTTTAAAAGCCAAAATATAAAGGAGCTAAATTCACACTGAGAAAAGTTAAGAATTCTGTGGTCAAAAAGTCGATACTAATCTGAATAACGGTGTAATTTGTCAGAACACCGCAGTAAATCGTGCCCTGGGTAGCTGAGGCATACAGAAAAGTTTAGAAACTTGCGAACACTCGTCACTCTGAGTGTGATAAAGGATAACGGTGAACTTAGCTCCGAAAGGCGCGTAAAATTATACAAAAGAAGTTAGTAGCCGTAATTTAAGTTCTGAAGTTAACTAACTTATGGTTATGTATAATTAATCTTAATTTAGTTAGTAAATTTTCGTTGAATATAAAAAAAAATATTGAACTGGAGAGCTTATCCAAAATAATTAAAACAGTTTAAGTTTAGTTGTTGGATGATTGGTTAATGACAAATTACTAATCTTCAGTTCGATTTCTATGCGAAACGAATATTTTTATGTTATCTACATAAGGATGCACATATAGACATAATATATTCTTATCACTTATGTTACTGTTAGCTGGGATCTCAGGTAACTGGTATCAAAGTATACAGATGTGTACACCTATACTTTCCTAAAATAGTTATATAGAATAATTTTACACACACAATCAAAATTGGTGTTCACAACGCAAATGTTTGTTTTGGAACACATTAAAAGAAACATTGCCGAATAGCACCAGAAATAGGTCCATTAGTGCAGATCGACGATCTTGGAAACAGAAATAAAGTTTCATTTAGCTTCCATTTAATAGCAATGAGGGAAGTTCAAAACGTAAAGTAGGGTAACTGTTTAGTGTCGATGCCGTGTTCCCTCGCTAAACTACCTGTTTATGTGCTAGAATCGAAACGAAGTTGGGCTAAGTGGAACAACTTGCAAATTAACTGCTTGAGTCAATACTGTACATCGGTAACTTGCACTGGCACAACTCACGTAGATTTACTCAGGAGATTTGTAACTAAAAGTACTCGTAAACAAACTATAAAACTACTGAGTCTGGAAGAAGAAGCGAAATCTTTAAAGATTACTGTATTTTGTATGTTACACAGTATATGATTCGTTCACCAGACCCTTTTACTTGATTTTAAAAACGAACTGAGCCTATAATACATATGTATATGAAAGTTGAAAGATGTATTAAATACTTTAATAATTTTGATGTCAAAATTATTAACCCTCTACTTCAATTTCTTGATGGTGCATTTTATTGATTTTAGAAATGTATAATTACAGAAAAAATAATTCTCTCTTTACAGAAAACAATTTCGTATGCGACTGCAGACTGAAATGGATGCACCTTCTACGAAACGACACAAAGAGTCAAGGCACTAAGGATTCTCTTGAAGGGGTCACATGCAAAATGGACACACCGATCATCAGTTCCGCTTATAACAAAATATCTGAAGATACCAAGATTGATTATAATCAAGAAATCGTCCACTCCGGAATGACTATTGAAATGCTAGATAAAGACAATGTGACAAAGAAAGCTGAGGACAGTAATGAAATATTAGGCGGAAAGAAAGGAATCAAAAGGAATGTACTAAAAATTCCACCAGAAACTTTACCTTGTCCCGTTGAAACAATGAAAACTACAGAACTACCACCCTACGTAAATATAATTGATCCAGTAATGCCAATACAAAATGAGATGAAGACGTTTAGATTTCACGAAATGAACAACGCGCATTTAGATTCAGTGTTCGGTCTAGTAATATTATGGAGTGTTTGCTTTGCGTTCTTCTTCACTTAGGTATTTATAAGTCAATTCCACGAATCTAGTCATTAAATATAAGTGAGATACAGACTATTTTCCATTTAAATGAAACTAGTGGCCGAATAATGGACAATTTGAATTTTGTCGTGTTCGATTTGGGAATGTTTGTATGGATAAACTTTTATGATGATAAAACCCGTGGTGATCGTATTGCGGAAAATTGCAAAAATTCATGAAGAGTTTGTTCCAGTAGCTTTAGGATTTGGCTTATAAATAAAATATCAGTATGCAGGTTTTATATTGTGAATAATAATATACTGTATACGTTTATATTTTATTTTTGGCGTATCTAATAATTACAACTATTATTGATTTCAGTAAATCTATTTAAAATATTGTTAATATTTTAAAAATACTCTGGGAAAGGGTGAATAAATCAGAGTATTAAACGTGGTATTAAAACGGATGCAGTTATTTCCTGGTAGTATGAAAAATCCCAAACCATAAATTTATTTTATAAACATCTTATTAATGTAATGTTTAAAACTGAATGCCAGAGCGGCGACAAAATTCAAATTGAAGTTTCACCGAACCTTACTTAATATAGATTAAAATTAAACAAGCACTTAAAAGATTACGCAAGAGGTAATGTGAATATAATCACCGTATAAATTGTGAATGTTGTAATATACCAAATATTAGAAATAAGTAGGTTACTGTTTCACACGGGTGAAAATAAACTTAGATATTCCGTTTTGCTTAACTTGATTTCTGTTACTTAACCTTCAGAATATAATAAGCCTAAATCATAATTTAATTTGTTACTTCTTTGATACGTCATCTTAATGACATCAGTTCTCAGACATCCATTAGCCTTTCCAAAACATCGTAATATTTCACGATACCTGCTACTTTGAATCTAGTTTCACCATTACGTACGGAGGTCTTCTTAAAATTAAAGTTTTAAGAAAGAAGAAAGACCTTAAGCGCCATATTATTGATAAATATAAAGCGTAAGGCTTTCCTAATTATGTTTCACTTCACTATAAAAAGCTCTTAACTTCGTAAAGAGGTGCATGTCAAGGGTTCGAAGTTCAGTACTCTGACACTTCGGCTTCATTATAAACTACTAGGCTATCATTGGTCTTATCTTATATGTTTATCATCGCCGTTTTATCAATGTGCTGCTACTTCAGTACATAACGTACATCATGATATTTTCAGATGTACTCGTATGTTTCTATTTTATAGTATAATATGTTTATTACGTTACCTGGCCAACCTTAATCAATCCTCTTAATCAATCATCATGCGTTTCACTGGTAACAGGCTACACGCTTCGGCGTTTGCTGGTGGCCTGTTTATAAAGTAACCCTCTGGAGACGACTTCAAAGGCCTTACACTGCAACGGGCTTTGTGTTACTGCGAGTGGAAGTACGATTGGCGCGCTTTCCTGTGTGTAGTTGTGAAGTGAAAGCCTAAAGCAACTCCGAGCACGTTACGGAACATTGGATGGTTCATCTTACTTATTCATAGTTTTTAGGATTCAATGGCAATTTTGTTTTTTTTTGTAACATTATACTCGAAAATAACAGTGCCAGTGTTCATTCAATGTTTTTTACTGTAATAACGTAAGAAGTCAACATAAATAGAAGAATATTTTTTTCTTAATTTATTATACTATTATATATATGGCCAATAAACCTTTATTGAGTTGAACCTTTGAACCTTTTATAGTCATTTGTCAAGAATCTCTCTACCGATTTTTTTACAATAAATATATTGTTCTATATTATAAGCCTGTCAGTTGCGTCTGAGATTTGCGGAGATCTGCAGTAACTTAATTTACGAAATCAAAATTACAACCATGTGGATGCTCCATTCGGTATTCATTTAACATAATATTAAATGAATACCAGATGTTATTTTAAATAAGTATGGAGCACCCATTTTAAAGTAATTTATACGTTCCACTAAAAATGACCGGCGTGAGAAGCGTTTAATAATTGTACAGGTTACTGTAATCCGTGTGAAGCAGCCTTAATGTTAAGATGTCATTTCATTACATTGAATGGTAGTATCATACATATTATGTTGTGTCACGATGATAGCGGATGAGAATTAATTGATTTGCATTGATTATAATTATGTATCATTTTTGACCATTACACACCACTAATAGAATTGCTATACCAGTTATCATACTAGAAACAATCAATTTAGATCAGTATAGTTAGGAAAGAGTAATATGCTTTTATTTGTACAATCAAATTAACAGAATTTTCCATTTCGATACGTTAGGTACATAATATGTTTGTGTTGTTTATTTTTTATCATAATATGACTTCGCTATTTTTATGTATTAAGTGATAAATTAGTGACTTGAATTTTAACGCCATTTTTGATATCCATTCGCTATCTCTCTCATGTTCGCATATATGTATGTATGTATGTTTAAAACTTTTATGTACGACGTTGTATAAAATATTTTGACAAGGCGTTTTTGTATGAATAAAAATGGTGTAATTTTTTTCTATATACAATCATGTTTTATTTTCCCCACAATTTGTTATTAAGGGTGCGCACACCCACGCACACCAACGCACACCCACGCACACACACGCGCACACACACACGCACACATGCACACACTATCAGCCCGTCATCGTCCATTGCTGGACATAGGCTTCTCCAACGGCAAGCCACTGAGCTCGATGTTCTGTTCTACGCATCCAACCGCTGCCGGCCACTTGGCGTATATCGTCACCCCACCTAGCTGAAGGGCTTCTTACGCTACTTATCAAGGGCCCAGAAAAAAATTCTTTCACTACATTTTAATTTTGGACGAAGATAATATAACTGTTTAGAATTACAATTTCGCTGTTTCTGTATTAATATCAAAATATGTTTTGCTACTTTTAGTAAAAGTTCATTACCCTGATAAATAAACCGAGTAAAATTTATCACTTCGCTCATGATTTCAATAAGCAACTATGTAATTAGACGAGCAATTAGCAAATGAGGCAAACTATTAAATTTTATAATTGCTACATGTGCTTCATCTAATCCAAGGGACGTTAACGTACCTGCTTTAACGTGGGAGTGTGCAACACTCCTTTGTCTACCCCTTCAGGGATTATAGGCGTGATGTTACATTTGTTTTTTAAGTGCTTAACGGAGTAAGGAATGGTTTATAATGTCTAGATATGTCCTATACGCAAAAACAGTGATTTATAATAACTAGATAGGTACTCATTTTTACGACATAATGACACGTCACCTTTAAGTATGTTTATTTTTCACTCATGAATACTATTATAAATAAATTCGCTGCACGACTCATGCTCCCTACATAGCTTAAATTATTACTGCTATACACACACCAAATATAGGACATATATATCCGTATAGATCTAGAACCCAAACTGATCCTAAATTTGTCGTACGAATATTTTATAAATAACTGTTCCGAGGTAAATGGTCCTTCCATCGACATGGTCGAAGATCGTTTAAGTTTTAGGAACAGCATTAATTAAAGTGACAAAACATTACTAAAATATTTAGTTCTTAATAAAATGCCTCCCGTCAGTACCTAAATTGATAAATAGCGCTTGTCTTTCAATGAATGTCTTATGAAAATTCAATTACTTATTAAATAAATATTACATATAATATTTCCAAACAAAATGTAGCTGGTAAAATATGTAATAACGTTTATAATACGCGGACCTATAGTTACAAAAAATCCCAGACGTCCTAAAATCGCCAATTTTAAGAAAATTGTGTCACGATATCAAACAAAAGCTATAATCGTTTCTTGGACTGTAATATAAATCCACAATTGAATTACGTTACATCAGATAACCCTAATTTGTTAATTAAGATTATTGTTAGATACATATGTAACAGCGCGTAAATTGTTTGATATGTAACAAACTGAAGTACACACCAATTACGTTAGCGACAGTCGGAGGACTCAAAAAAAACTAAAGACTT
>DWME01004393.1:0-16410 GCA_018244795.1 Parelbella ahira ahira
ATGTGAAATTGTTTATGTTCCACTGTTTTACAATTTGTGGTGCGAGTATTTTATTATACTATTATACCTGTAATAATATAATCACATCATTAATATTATAGAAATATGTCCAGTAGTGTCTATTGTTGCGTGTAATATGCACGGGGAAACTATTATTATCTTTTGTACCAAACAGTTTCTATTAACGGAGTCCCTAAAATTACTTTAACATATCGTTCATTTGCGATTAAAGTGTAATATGTCAAAAACACTATCTTTCAGAAAATTTGAAATTGGAAAATCCCGCGAACACATGAACAGATCTGAAAGACAAATAAACTAATTGATATCTAATTAAGCGACGCCTTTCCTATGGTGATCAGTCAGCTGATGTACACTTAAATTAATTTCTTGGTTATATTTATATGGATGATTTTTACATCTAGAGAAAACAAAAGTTTGTCCTATATCGGAATCGAACGAACGAACCCGCGCCCAGGGTGCATTAATCACTGGACCAACACGGCATTCAAATATTATATTTATAGCTGTATGTAAATTCAAAAGTATTGTTTTCTTCTTATCTATACGATAAATCCATAAATAAATGGTTCAGGGATAGAGCTATTGGCGGCAGCCGATGAAGGAATGCGAAATTGCATCTTAGATGCATCGTACTCTACTACTGTTAGAGCATTCACTGTCGCCTTGAACGGCTGATAAAATAACACGCAAGGAGTTGTAATTATGTTCAAGGCCTCGTATATTTGTAACTATCGTATTACGGTTCTGGATTGCATATTTATACAATACAATTTATTAATAAAACAACAGTTCATAAAATACACGTAATGATAACAAGCACTGTAAAGTAGAGTTAGAACAATAGTATACTTTACAATGATAGAGCCATATTTTCCAAACCGCTACGGTTGGGAAGTTCCCGTTGTAGAAAAAGGCTCTGTCAGATTATAAAGATATGTGTGCGATAAATCGATGATGGCTGTATCTGTACCCATATAAATGCTGTTAATCATTACTATTATATGAATAGTTACGATTGAAATTTTGCGATTCATTAAATATGTCATAAATTCATAAACATTCTCATTGATGTAGAAAATGAAACAACTTGTTATAGATTTTACTGGCAATTTAATTTCATTACAATTCAGAGAACTGAATTGTAATGAAATTGATACAATTAAAGTAGAAATTTTAATTGTATCATCTTGTGTCCTAGTTTAGTTATTCACATCGTATTTGGTTAAGTATGCGATATAAATAGTTTCTTTTGTTTTTCATTATATTATTTTTTTATTGTCTTATACACTTGCATTATACCTACTGTATATTGTATGAAAATGCGAGTATATAGTTGAATCAAAACGTAATGTGTTACTGGCACTCCGTCCTTCCGTAGGCGTAATAATTGTTTGAACGAAATAAAAAAAAAAGAAAAGAACCGAAAACCTCACGGACATTTCCCATGCTACACTTGAATGTAGCAACGAACGTTCACTTCGCGCGCCGGTTGTGCAAGCGGACCACGCGAACTGGGTTACGTTAACATTGAGAGTGGACTGGACGGACGCGGACGGCGGGACGGTCGGACGTTCGGCGGCCGGGTGGTTGGACGGCGGAGTTTTAAGGAAATATGCGCCCTATCAGAGATGCCATTCGTCCGTAATGAATGATATTAAGGCTTATGCGCCATGGTCTTGTCCAAGTCTAAGGCTAAGTTAAAACTTGCGGACGGTCGCACCGAAAGTCAGATGGTCAGGTTGTGTTGGTTTGAGGAAATACGCGGAGCACCAGAAAAACACCGTCCGACCATTATTAGGAATTTTAACTCTTATGCTTGGTAGTGTTGTCCGAATGCAAGCAAAACTTATCTCATCTTGGTTTAAGGCTCCCAACACTATATTTAGTCTCAGTATTACTGCAATAAAACGGTCTGTATTTTGTTTTGCAAAAATGCAAATTCAAGACTGACGATAGTTTTGGCCAACAATAATCCGCTATATGTATTTTATGAGAATGACATGAGAATGAGTATTTCAGTTCGTAACATAACACACCAACTGTAATTAACTATATATAAGACATTTTAACTATATATAAGAGAACAAAACCAAAGCATTCCTAATAGTTTATGCAAGGGTTTAGAGAAGAGGCAGCACTAGCACTCAGTCTTGACTACGGATGGCCACGTGCATGTTTTCGGTGCGCCCGGTGTTTAATTGAATTGAAATTTGATTTGTGATATAAGCAAAAAGATCAGTTAAAAAAAAGGGAAAAAGAACAATAGAAACATGCGACATCTCATGTTGAATAATATTTATTATTACTACTTAATACTAGACGTAATATGTCTCTGGCGAGTGATGTGTTTTTAATTTCATATAGAATACTTGTCAGTTTTTTTATATTTGTTTGACGAGTGTAGCATACGAGCAGTCAGCAGTCACAAGTGGTTGATGATGAAGGGCGTCTTCTGCTATTAATCTTGGAATAGTAGGAATCTTTCAACAGTAGGACTGTTAGTGTGAGGACTGTTAGTCTGTCTGTCGTCTGTTAGACACCGCCGCAATTGACGGGAACTCCTGAAGATGAACTTCGTAGAGGTTGGAAACTAGTCGAACCATCCCGAATATTCATATGTACGTATGTATATAAAGCCTATACATATTATATCATCAGTTTGCATTACTATGCTTTGTTAATAGGACAGAATGACAACTCATAACATCGTTACTGCTATAATTAGTTTTTAAAATGACTGCCAAATAAGACTGATAAATTACATGATAATTCAGTTATTATCAGCTAATTACATCACTTGTGTAACAGAAAGAAGGTGAAAATTATCATTATATCGTCACGCCACGTCCCTAGCGGGACAGGTAGAGTACACTATATTACTGGTGACATTAAAAATTTTGTGACTAATGTGACCGTAATAAAAACGTATTCATAATGTGGTGTTACAATGGAGAGTAATAAAATAACAATAAACGGAGATAATTGACGCAGTTAACTTTAATGGAATTATACATGTGTGCTCGTATATGTAACTGATATTATAATTGGAGACATTTACAATTTCGTAACCACTGCGTTAGATTTCGGCCTCAAAATCCTTGAAAGACCTTTGTGTTGTATTAGGAAACTAAACATAACCTCACGCTTATAACCCCAAACGGTAGGCAGAGAAGTGTAGTGCATTCCCACGTTTTACCCGTGACGTTTAAGTCCCATGGAATAGGTGGAGAGCCTATTGCCATACACCGAGCACAGATCCAGACTCCGAGTCACTACTAGAAATTCTAAATTAGAAAATTCCAAGTGTTAGGAAACAATGTACATATATATAAGTATATTTATACAGCCTTCGATTATACGTACAATGTCTTTGTTTCTATGTATAATAGTGCTACAATATAATTGTCCTGGTTGTGTAATAGTGTTCTGTATAATCACAAGAAGTTATACATGCCATTAATAGTTATTGGAAGCGATAGACATTTACTGCACTTACATATTAATTATTTACGTTTTATTGTAAGATCCCAAGCTATGTAGATCAGATGTAATGCCTAATGACATTCCCTATCAGTCAGTCCATTGTTTGCACTTTTGTTTTGTTAGTTTCATGACTAATATTTATGAATTTATCTACGTCAGTACAATGTCTAATATTGTATTCTTATTAATGAAACTTCGAAATAAACGTAAAGTTTTTATTCGAATTTACAGCAATACGAATCCTCTAATTTGAATTGATAAGCCGCTTATCTATAGACGAGTAAAACTATAAGGTTTTTTCATATAGATACGACACGTGTCATGAAAACATTTTTATTGCGTAACTCAACTGAGTTGGAATTTTAACTTTTCCAGTAAGTAGGTACTGTAAAAGTTTAAATTCCAATTGTTAACAACTGATTAAAGTGTTATTTAACGATTTTTGGTAAGGAACATAATGGGACAGTGAGAAACACTTGCAAAAAATGTCAGAAAATTTTATTTTCTAAACTACCCTCTCTCTCGTATTTACGTCTAGCCTCTCCCGTCGTAAAGTTCAGTGCTGGACATCGTTCTCCCTTGATCAGGCCTGCGACGCCATGCAGTCCTTTAGTTAGTGCACAATAAATTCGTATCTTTTTAAACCTTTTGTTGTCGATTCCTCACCGCATGTTACCATATGTACCTATATGTGTAGTGACTGAAAGATAAAATCAATATTCTCTATATACAGACATGTTAGTGTTCAAACTTCTCAGTAAGATTAGTCGGTTCTGGGAACAAGCCGCGTGCACCTAACAATGCCATATACATACATTTGTACATACATACGTATAGATACATTGATATGACATTGTTCTTACCTCTGTTCTGGGTAATTTAACATCGGCGATGTAAATTTGTGGTTTTGTGTGATTATTTTATTGATTTTATTATACCATTGTGACATACGCACTTTGTAACGTTGGATCACCTGCTGCGGTTTAGTGATTAGTGACTGCTGTGAGGGATGTCAAATCTCACTCTGGATAAATATTTCTGTGCTGAGCACAAGTATTCGTTGTCTGGATTTATAAAAAATAATGTAAAAGTGTCTATATAGAATGAATTCCTTCCAGTTTATAAACAGACGGTCGTAAGCAGTGATTTCGAGATGTACCTACCTATTTATTTATTTATATGTACTTGTAGTGTTATATTTGCAACCTCGGACAGTTAATACCTATATAGCAATTAATAGTTTAAATAAGGTACAAGTTATAAAACTGAAGTTATCTTGTCAATTAACAACACTCGTAACATTGAATCTAATAGGAGTAGAACGGTCGAACTCAGCTTTTTCCGCAACGTCGAATGGCGACTGCAGGCTCATACAATTCTCTTTGCTACACATTATATATATTTCTTTCAGTGTTTTCGTGTTATGGGGGTTAGATAATTTAGTCCTCTTAAGGCTATTATTATTGATTAATATTGTATTTAAACAAAATTTTCTGTCGATATTTAATTCGCTTTGCATGACCTTAGGACGTATTTTTTTTGTATACGACAGCCACAGATTTGGCCATGATCTCGTCTAATGACTTTAAATGAATTAGAAAATCTATTTTTACATCTTAAATTAATTGGATGGATCTTTAATTTGTTCCACCATAGTATAATGGAGGCTAGAACATAGGTAATGTGAAATCACCATTGCTTATTTCCTATGACTGATGTTTGACAAATCGAGCTGTCATCCTGACTGTCCTCATGACGATCTCTGAATCCTACGATTATCCCAAATTACTTACGGCTAATTTCAAATTGTATTAGTACAATAGAATTAACGAGAATTTTGTTAACGATCGGAACTAATTTGTGACGAAATCGTAATTTACGAGCCATTCTTCAAAGTTACCAGCTAGGAATGCTCACGTATTGTTTCAAGAATGGCGTATCGCGCGCTGATACGCTTAAGATCTGTAAGCGAGTAATCGCGTTAAGTCATAGGAATTTAGAATTTGGTAACAGTTCTTTTTTATTATCAGTTATGTAGGTAGATTTTGCGAACGAGCCTTTTTATGTTCCACTGCAGGGTATAGGACAATTTGTAGCTGCGGTAACCCTGGAACGTACTCAACCATCTTGCTCCAGTGCAGATAATTGTTTGGTTGATTTTGGCGATGTTGCTTAATGGTACAATTTGTAATTATCATACCCCAGATCTCGTCACAGTGTTGTTTATTTTACGGTGACATTAAATAATTAAATGGATACACGCGATTGGACTGATTGTCAAACTTCCCTAATTGAATAGGCACTAGAAGATGAAAATGAGTCACCAAAATCCCTGCCCACTTTTAGTGTGCAATGAAAAATCTTTTCGGGTCTCTCCATCTGTGGAGCATAATAAAAATGACTTCGCAGCAAGGTTAAGATATCTATTAGGAATCTGGTGTTTTTGAATTCAGTGCCGACCCTGACATACAATATGGGAGGATGTGCCCAAATCCGATCTCTTCGATCATAATAAAAATTGCCCTAGGAAATAACGCTAAGAACTTGTTTGAAGCCAGTGTTCACCTTCGCACACAGTAAGATATGCCCAATCAAAGCCAATTACTGAAACAGGTACATTATTGCCCTACATGTCTTCGCCGTCTGTGCGCAGTAGCGTAAGTTGTGTGAAAACCGTAGGTTGTGCTCTATGGTCCCTAATCCACATGCCTGGCGTTGGGATAAAGCGCAAAAACCCCTCAGGGAACGCCTATGTTCAATAGTGGACTTAGTCACGCTGCTGTTGATAATAATTATGACTTGTAATTACTCAAGCTTTATTTTAGAAGGACATAAAAAGATAATTTAAAACAAAGATTATGTACTAACATGGGAAAATCTTTACTTTTAATAGGTAATAATAAGAAATTGATAAACACTAATAGTACTAAGACTAGAACAAGAAAACAATCGTCTTGAACATTTACAAATACAAATATACACACATACAAATACGACCACAATGGTTATCATTATTAGTCTATATCAGTCTTTCCCAGTAAACGATCCTCCAATGGCATCCTCCAAGGAGCGGCATTGCGCCCTCTACTCGTCTTGCCGCATCTAGCCTAGGCTGGATATACAAAAATAAACAAATTAAACGGCATTCATTCGTTCTCTTACCGTGTAACACTGTACATTAATCAGCGTCATATACGTTGAAGGAGAATGAGAAGGAGACACGAGAGATCAACTCAAACCATTTGCATCGTTACAGCATTATGTCATAGTCAGCGATCATTTATGTAACGACATTATTATAGCACAGGGTTTAAAACATTATATTAGGTATTAAGTGATGTAAACATTCAGCTTAGTTGTAATACTTATGGTTAACTCAGAGGTACGACACATAGTCATAATTATAATAATTTCTTGCGACATCGCATGCACAGCTTTTCGATTACAAACCAGTTATATATACTTTGCGCTTTGAACAAAATGTACATGTAAATGTCTATATACATAGTTACATAGGAAAATTTACGATACAATAATAAATAATCGATAGTACTATATCCTGAATCGAACCTGTAACCTCAGTTATCAGTGTCGCTAACCATTGGACTATCAGGCCCAGTAAAATGTGTAGATTTTGTAACATTCTTAGAACAAACTCTCCAGGATTTTGACATTTGCCTCTTCAGATGAAGTGTCGTTACATGACAATTTAATGTGTACATGTACCTACTCATAAACTCAAACGTGTTTCTTTAAGACTTTTAGTTAACTTACGTCAACTGAGATTGCATGTTTTACACATAGTATGTCTCATTTTCTATATTTAGGTATACTATATCCGTATGTAGTATATCGTTTTTATTATATTTTGTAGCATTTCTTATCTATTGTATGACCCTTGTGCTGAATACAGGTACATAATTAGTTATATAAAATGTACCTACTTTACTTCTTTTCTTATTAGACGCTGTGCACATTATGCTATTAATTTTTTGTAATCGATGTTTTTCTCAATTAATAAATTAGTAATTTTGCAGGCAATTGTCAATGTTTTTCCTTCAATTTTATTAGCCATATAATCACGATAAAATTGTATAATGACGATAAAGTAATAAAAAAGTTATTCATGTTCATATAAAGTATTCGTGACTGCCTTCATTCTCTGCACACGAGTCACTTCTTACAAAAGACATGACCTCTGGAATATTATGTCCTATTAATTAAATGGGAAATATAAACCATTCAACGTATCATTATAAAATATTCCAAAGGCAACCTGGATTCGTTGACAATCCAATGGTGAATTAAAATTTGATACATATTTAAGGCATCTTATATGTAATTAAAGTTGGAAACTTCCGTCGAGTGTTGCCACATCGGAATCGAGCGTCGCGTGCAAAATTTGTTTTAAATTATTTTTCTGTGCCGGTGTTGTAAGCGTTAATAAAAAAAACATTGTTACGAAAAAAAATATGCATTTTAAAAATACGTAATCGTTAGCATTTCAGTGTTTTAATTCGCAACGGATTTTTATGATTATTGTGAAAAAAAAAACACTGCCGTTAATTTGAGTGAACTTTAAACTTTTGCTCGCTGACCTCGTCTTTTCTAGCCCGATATCGGTCAATTAATAGATAGTCATGGTACCCTGCAATACAGATCGTTTTTCAGATACTTCACAATTAAAATAATTATCCGGTCTGCCTGACAGTGGCAACTGCATACAAAAAACCCCTCGCAGTCCTGTCCAACTGACCTATCAGGACGTTTAAAGGGATTTAGTGTCCCGTGAAACGTAGGGCCGCCTTATGTTGTTTCTTTGACATCTGCGGTCGAATACTGAAACCACGAATACAATAACTTAAGTTTAGCGTACTATGTTTGTGTTGTGTTTGATTGTGTTGGTCAGATGCAAACCAAAAAAAAAGCGTAACATAACGCCTGTAATCCCCAAGGACTAGGCAGAAGAGTGTAGTACACTCCCACGTTTCTTCGCTTGCGTTTAAGTCCCATGGAATAGGTAGTGAGCCTATTGCCATACACCGGGCACGATTTCAGTCTCTGAGTCACTACTAGAAATTCTAAATTAAAAAAATCCAATAGCACCCGACCTGGGATTTGAACCCAGGACTTCTCGATCGGCAGGCGCACTTGCAACCACTCGACCAACGGACAGTCTGTGGATAACGAGGTCAACGAAGAGATGTAAAACAAATTTTAATAAATGAATAATGTGACCAAAAAGCAAAAGGAACTTATCTGTAAGATGCTAAATAATGATCATTATGATCATGTCATTGTCATTGCTCATTATAATTACAATGATTATACACAAAAACGAAGGCCTCTAATTTTTATGAGGAGTGTCTTTCAGAATGTCATGGAACAGATAATTGGTGCATGTTTTTGTAGAAATATAAACCTAAAGTAGATATTCAATAAAAATAGTCAATTTGACTGACCAACTTATAAACTCTTGTGTCCAAAATACATAGTAAGTACGATTACTCGTAGGTACTCCTCTCATATACATATATCTGTCTTAGGTGGAAATCAGATCCATAACCCGAAAGTCAGCAGACAAGATTACTAATCACTGCATCAACAGACCTGTCAGTACAAAATAACAATCCGAGTTTTAATGTACACGAAAGATCTATACCACTTCATTTTGCTTACACAAATGAAATGCATACGTGAATTTAGATTAAGTTGTGTGAAACTTAAGTATTTACCACTTTCATTTCTTATCTGTGATCTTTTCAAGTCGCTGGCTGATCCAGTTCCGTTGTAATTCAACAATACATTACTCTAAATGCGTAAACAGAATACAATATGTGTATGGAAAACGAATATATTATGTATGTATTAAGTTTCGATGATATGATTAAAAAAGAAAAGTTTTAATAACGTTAAACAAATATATTATATGCAGTTATAGGTGATTTAGATTGGCGCCTGACCACTCAAAAAATGTTCTGCAAAATATATACAGTCTGCATTCTGAACTTGGTCACCTTAAGAGAATATATTACAACAGGAACTAAATCTCATGATCTCTCACAATGTTATCTCTTTTCTGACTCACTCACACGTACATAACACGTGTGAGCGACCTCATCCCACATAGTGTTTGATGTGTTCGACAGTCCACCATATTCCCTTCTTGTGTCCGCTTGTCGTACATTGTGACGACATAACATAACAGCCTGTATGTCTCCAAAGGGGCCAGCAAATAAGTGTAGCACACTCCCTAGATTTACAAGTTACATTTATACGTTCCAACATTGAATTAGGGGTGAGCATATTGTCATACAACGATCACAAATCCAGCCTTGGAACAACTACAAGAAATTTCAAATTATAAAAACACAATAGTTAGTACCCGACACGCGGACCAAACTCAGGACCTCTTGATCGGCAATGGCGGCTGCAACCAGTCGAGCAACAAGGCAGTAGCGACATAGTGACGAAATCTTAGTATTGCTAATAAAATTGCACGTCAGTTTCCCAATGAGAAAATTATCCACCGACCACATCAGGCCCTGTACCACCGGATGACGCAACAATATTTACATTCAACCAAGTAGAAGGAATGTCAATAGACAGGCAAATAACAAAACTCTCTCCGTGAAGGCTCCGTACCGTGAGTCTTCTAGTTGTCTCCCTTTGTACCACTTAAGGAAGCTTAAGTTTGCATAGCCGAGTTAAGGTTACCGCGCAGGCGTAA
Source organism: Parelbella ahira ahira (assembly GCA_018244795.1). NCBI lineage: Eukaryota > Metazoa > Arthropoda > Insecta > Lepidoptera > Hesperiidae > Parelbella > Parelbella ahira. Next base: position 10,238 of record DWME01004393.1, read on the forward strand.
CCTCAAATTTTATTGTATAGTACTTATGTAGTAAACTATTGGGTAGATGTATAAAACCTAAGGTCTTTTTTCATTTCGAAGGGAGACCTGCAAAGGATGATGATGATGATGCTGATAGAATAATGAAAATAATTGTGTCTATTGTAAATCACCAATGGAATTAGAACGAACTTTAAGTTGAATAAAGTGTTAATTGATATTTTTCATATATATACATATATATCCTATACATTGATATATCTACTATGTACATACATATAATTATGTTAGTAAAACGTTTTCAACATGTGCAATGTCGTTTATTACAACATTGCCTTAAAATAACATGCGCGTTCAAAAGCAGATATTGATTATCGTTGATTCTCTAAACGTAACTTGTCAGTCTGCCTATGTTGTAAACGTTAAAAGTTCATCTATCTCTCTGAAGATTCCCCCACCGCGAGTGAAGAGAAAAGAGGCCAAAGTTAAATAACATTGGGTCGCTCCGCTAACTTCTAGCCGCTAGGTGGCATTACATTGCCCAGTGACATAATTCCAGGTGACATTTGAAGGCCTTACATAATATCTCTTCAGCGTTTCGAGCGATAATGATGGAATCGCGTGAGAGTAGGTACATCAGTAAGTATGTACGTAAATGCATGCAAAATTTTCGATATTCATGGCCTTTTTAGGTGTCTTGATGATTAAGCAGCTTTAGCCATTATCGCCTGTTGCTAAGTGGTCTCAGACATTGACATCATCAGTGAGATAAATTTGTAATACATTAACTCTACCCGTCTTACCAAGCTGACTAGTTTATTTTTTTGAGCGATTAATTAATTCATTTAATAGGTAACATCTCGAAAGCTATAAATATCAATCCAAAAAAATATTTTTAATAGTAATATTTTTATTATTTTGTTCGTTGAATGTTCCGTGATGATTAAGCAGATCTGTACCTACTTGAAAATAAGATTCTCTATAATCTATATGGTCAGTGTCCACCGAAACGTATTAACCTGAAATCGCACGTAGTTCCGCTCGCGTGATCAACTCTGATATTATATTGTGTTTTTCTTATGTGTTACTCGCGCGCCCGTCCCGTGCGTCTGCTCTCTACATTTCGTGCCGTCGCCACGTCGGCGTGACTGGCTGTTCCGGAAGAATTCACTTCAGATACCTAATATATCAGTCAGCTTGTTGGTGTGATATGTTGAAACCACGCAGGTGTCCATTGTAGTTTCCTGTTGGGAAACTTTATTCATTTTTAACGGTTCATAGATACGTAGAGATTACGAAGACTAATCGCTGAACGATGGATGAATGAAAACGTATGTTATATTAGTAAAACGTTCGAATTTAAGGTATAGTAATTTGTTTGGTTTAGTTGAAATGGTGTGGACCTCAATATGTGTCGGGAGACATTTTTCTACACACAATGTACGATGTGCTAAAAAGTCTTCGATTTTCTTCACACAAGTACCCCAAATATCTATAGTACAGTTCAAGTAAACCCAGGAAACGCTACGATGTTTAACAATAAAGTCATAACATCCGTTCAAATTTCATTAACATAAGCGCTTCGTCGAAAAGAAATACAAATACATAAGAATACTTATTTTGCAAACACAACGACGCCATCTTGGAAATTTAATTCAAACATGGCCGCCGGTCGTCAGTTGACTCTTATTAACACTTCGGTTAATTCGTGCTGTGTGTATAAAAATATAGTGTAAGTACTATGATTTCTTGCTTTTTTTTTACGACATCACAATTGCAATAAATTTTAGTACATCGTTTTAAAAGCACCAGTGAGTGTATACATAATAATAAATTTACATACATAATTATACAAATGTATAATCGTTAGTACGTTTGTTAGTGATCGTATAACTTCTGAACCATTCGACCGAATCAGGTCATAACAATATAACAATACAACACAATATTTATATGCATACATATATATTCATGTTCTGACGATTGTTTACAGTTAAGCTAAGATTGGGTGTTATTTTTTTCAAAGTATCTTTGATTTCCCGTTTCCGACTAGACTTTCTTCTTACAGAAAAGGTAGTGTCTTCTCGCAAACCAAATACTCGATATTGGGACATAGTATTGCTTATAATGTAAAATTACATATACAATGTACATACACCGTATGTTGTTGGTTGCACATCGCCTGAAGCTATACACCGTCATACATCGTATTCGCAAATGATTGCAAAATAATCAGCATACATTTATTTACGATAGCTTTAGATAATCGCCTAAAGGCTTTCCATTGTGAGCAGAGGCTGCTGCCAAATAGTAGAACGATATTTGTTACGTTGTAATACATTAATTCTTTTGCAAGCAAATCTTATGAACCTTACTTTTTACCCTTAACTTTTTTGCTTATCTCTTTCCCAGATTTGCCTATCCGACTATAGCTATGACTAACATATTTATATTTTCAAGCTACTTCACATACATAACATTTTTATCAATTGTTGTAAGTTCAGAGTTGAAAAATTTTTATACAAACTTAAAGTAGGGGAAGATACTTTAATCCTAGCTGAGTTAAGACGTTATTCGTGTCTAGCTTACGCACAAATACAGCATTTCTGTAAACATGATGCTGTATGAATCAGCCAGTCGTGATATTACTTATATTATCAAAAAAATATGTGTACGTTATATATATACATATATAAATATATGTATATTATTGTTACGATCGCTATGATAAGTGTAGTTTCTCAGATGTAGCAAATGGAATATATAATTATTCCATTCAAAAGTAAACAGCGTCAAATAACAATCACAATAGAGTACAATAAAATTGTCAACGGCATGCAAATATAGTGAAATTTATAACTTATTTACTTAAGAATAATCAGATGTATTCATATATGTGCAATTATAATTTACATACTTATACATGTTTAACTCCGTCAGTCTGTTGCGTTTTTAATTTGCAACGGCCTTACGAATTTTGTTTTAGATGGAGATAACTTGGAAAGTTGTTCGACCTACAGTCAAAAAAATGATATAATAACAGATACAATGTATGGAATTTATTGCAATTTTAAGTAGTACCGCGAAGACCGAAGACGAGGTGGGCAGATACCATAGCGAAGGACATGACCGCCCGCAAAGTTTCCGCGAACGATGTGTCCAATCGTGCGAGGTGGAGAGTGAGAATACGGAAGGCGGACCCTACAATCAGCTGGGAGTAATAACGCTCAGGAGAGAGAGAGAGAGACAGATTATGTAATACGCGAGCGAAGTCATATCTAACAATTAGTGACACAAAGAGTACTGAATGTTAGAAGCTGATGTGGTAAACCTAGACGTCTGGATTATGATCAAATCGGAGACCAGGTCTGACCGAACAGTCTGATATTTTGTCACATGATTATATATGTACTGGCTTAACTGACGTATGTTTTTCGAGATGGGGCGATTAGTTTCGTATGTATACTGGGTATTTCTTCATGAGCTCCCGCTTATTACAGTGAGATCTCGGCATTTTGTTATATTTTAAGTTTAAACAAATAATAACATTTTTTCTTAACTGTGTGTGTTTCACAGTGTCAGGTTGTGCATTCCTTGAATTCATCGATATGAACAATATTACTCATGAGTAAAATGATTAAATCAGTGTAGATCACTTGCGCGTGTGAGTCAGTAAAGCATCGTTAATTAAATCAATTGTTAGGTGCATTGTGATGTGCAACATACATTTGATTTAAGATTTAAGATAATTATCATTGTTATAAGCAGAAAAATGCTTAATTGAAAGAAATCTTCAAGCTGATTAGTTGGTTTTTTGGTTAATGATTCTGACCGCCTGGGGTTAGAGTTGTTGAGCATGGGTTCGACTCCCACCCGGTGTAAATGTTTGTGCGATATGCGTAAATGTATATTTTGAAACTGGCTGTAAAATATAGTTATTTAGGCATATGTACATAATTATGTGTATATATGTAGATATATTTACTAGCTCTCCCATTACCATGATACGAACTGACTTGTTAATTAAAGATTATAAGATCGTTTGTTAATATATAACGAAATTATTCCATTTTACTCATTTAATCAACCCGTAAATAGTTAAGTGAAATTAGTGATATTTAGTGATTCTATTTAAAATGAATAAGTCTCCGAGCGAACGAAATCGCAAAGAACGACACCGGGTTGTAGTCGTTGTAGAAACCAAAACCGGAAACCGTCAAATTTCCACAAACAAATTACCGTTCAAATTAGCCATATATTTGCGTGCACATTGTATTGTGCTCACAATAGTATCATGCCCGTAATTATGTTCGTTTATACCTACTTATATAGTATATAATGTCAAGACAAGCGCGTGACGGAACTCATTGTGTTGTCGAAATATTAAATTGCCGTTCGTCTGAAACAATAGTGCGTCTCTGGTGCGAGAGAAAGAGTACAAACAGGTACTAAAGGTTAAATCTGGTCAGGGTTTGCGTGCCTCGAATCGACGAAAGGTTAAAGGTGCGGAAGTATTTTTTTTACCATATGATAGGCTAGTGTTTGACCGCGATCCCGCCTGATGGAAAGCGCAGATGCGTCCTAAGATGGAGCGCGCATAGGTAAATCAAGCAAATCCACAACCGCTATGAAACGCGCATTTCTAGAAAAATCCATTCATCCTCGATTCAAAAATTCTTCATCATCAAAAATCAAGTCGGTTTCGGTCCACTGATCATATACTTCTCCAATAGCACGGCACTGAGCTCGATCTTCAGCACTTCGCATCCAACTACTACCAGCCAATTTGCGTGAAATGAAACATTTGTTTAAAAATTCTTTGGTTATGATATAGTTACACAGCACTACCTTACAGCATTTACATTTGCTTTGATGTCCAAACTGCTTAAACAACTATACATAAAATATTACAATCTTTTTAATACATGAATATTCAACGATAACTGATCGTGTTACGGGATTCTGTTTAAACAATATCGTTGGTAATGTTTGTTAAACAGTAAATTGTTTATATTTTAGCCGGCAGCGCATCACGTAAGCGCGTCCGTGACTAGTGTTCGCTCACGACTCCGCTCGCTAATCGCTATAATCTAATCACGATTTTTATTACATCCAATTTGAAGAATTATTTCAAGTTTCGTGTACATATGTTGACTGCCTCTTTTATCGGGTTGTTGTATGCGCTACTGTTGCGTTGGTTAGAAGTTTTGTGTTCGATTCCTGAAACGGGCACTATTGGGTTTTTCTAACATGATATTCGAAGTAGCAGCTTGTAGTCTGTCTAGTCTGTGTGGAACCTGGCGTGATAATGTAGTATTAACAATGTATAATGATAGACACCATCATACATATCACTATCAAGTCGTGTCGTAAACATTTAAACTTATAAACCTCAATCCAATTCGTGAGCTTCATAGCTCACGTGACACATACATTTGAAACTCCAGACGTCAAGAGTGGAAGATTGAATTCCAATGTACTAGGTTCTTGTACGACAATTGTTTCTTCACCCTAATTAGTCAAGCAGTTCACCCTTGACCGAGTGAGATCGAGTCGTTGGGAAAAACTTTAACAATAATGTTGAGTAGGGTTGTCGACGCGATACTAAAAAGGCACTAGCAATGATTAATTTAGACAATATTGTTATTTTTTACATTTGGTTATTAATAAATAAAAATTAATATAATTTTATTCAACATAATGTATTAATTTTATATTGGACACATGGTATTCTCTGCTTACCTAGCAAGGGACATTGCGTGACTTTATAATTACATCTGTTTAGCTGCAATTCATTCGGTGATGCGGTTTCCGAAACCAACGGAGTCCCACTTAATGAAGATGTAACTCCTGTGAAAAATAAATATATTTATTGTATCAGTACACTTCGGAATGTTCTAGAAAATGTAAAGCAGTTTTGTCTAATTTATTAGGTAACTTATTGTTGATTTGTTATTGACAAATGGGCGAACATTCATTGCCTAGTGGTTAAGAATTCAGTCTCTTACTCCGCGATTGATGGGTTCAAATCCATAGCGCGCATCTCTTCACAAAGTGCGTTTGAAGTTTAAATATCACTTGCTAACGTTAAAGAAAAACATCGTGAGGAAACCTGCACACCTTAGAATTTGTAAAAAAAAATTTTAAGGTGTGTGAAGTCCGCACACCCGCACTTGGCCGGCGTGGCAGATTAT
>DWME01004394.1:0-16407 GCA_018244795.1 Parelbella ahira ahira
GTGGTCTACACTCCTCTGCCCAACCCTTCGGGGATTACAGGCGGGGATTACGTTTTGTTACGTTGTTGAGTAGCTTCAAAGATTAGTTAATGATGTAGAATTCAATGAGTAGTGTTACATTGCATTGCATGTATTGCAGATGAACGGCCGAGTGAAAGCATTGAAGCGGCAGTTGGATGAGGCGGAGGAGGAGGTGCAGCGTGAGAAGGTCGGCAAGCGCAAGGCGCAGCGCGAGTTGGAGGACCTGTTGGAGGCGCATGAGACACTTGCGCGCGACTGCACCAACCTGCGTAACAAGCTGCGGTGAGTACCGCGCGCACACGCACACACACACACGCACACACACACACGCACACACACACACGCACACACACACGCACACACACACGCACACACTCGCTCGCACACACACACGCACGCGCGCACACATGCACAACGCACACGCACGCACACACAAACCTACACGTACGCGCATGTACACGCACACAGACATCACCGAACTGTTACAATAATAATTATAACTATTCGTTCGAAATTTAAAATTAACCATCACACGTCCAACCACACTCAACTCGGACAGGACATCTAATCTGATTCACTTGACGTCCTCTGAAGTTCTAAATTTAAATATATGATGGCGTAAAATTACAACTAACATACAATTATATTCATTTCACTATATCAGTTCCATTAAGAGGAAAAAAATAGAAAAACAAGATACATTACATATGTACAACTTACATGACAAAATTGTAATTAATTTGATTTCTTCATTTTATCTAAAAAAAAAAGGTTTTCTTGTTATGGTTTTTTCGTGGCCTAAATTAACATAATCACTATGTGATTAACAGAACTGTAATTAGTGAAGATGCTGCTACGTCATCAGTATATATGTCTATTTTAAATCTGTGTGTGGTTCCGTAGGCCGTCAATGTCTGAAGACAGTGAATAGGCTGTTGGAGCTGGCAGAGAGGTAACTGGTGACCGGAAATCGAAAGCCATGTTGAATCGTTAACGAGTGACCACACGATAGAAAACATTTTAATTGTGCGCAATCGTGGGAATGTTGTATGAAATGGAGAGATATGGGGCTTGATCGACAGTTAATTGCTGTTTTAGTTCGTTTTTGAACTAACTACTATGAATATTAAAGGATTATCTTGAACCTAATTGATGTCAGAATTTCGTACAAATTCTGAGTTAAATCAATATTGTCGATTGAAACGTTCTCCAGCTTAAATACGAATTAATATAATTTTCAATGAATGATTTTATTTAGATATGTTCACATCATTGTTGTATAAGAAATAATCTCACGCCAACTCGCCTAACTCTTCTCATTCTGAGAAGACACACGTGTCCAACCATAAAATGATGAAAGGACTGATGATGACGATGATAAATTATAATCTTACATTAAAATACTGTTCACAGGATCTAACGTCTAGAAGAACGTAGAAATTTTTGGAAACATTTCAATGTCGCCACGAAACAAGGTCGTATGTTCTAGAAAAAAAATAATTTTAAGCACGATTTTCTATATGGCCTCATCGAGGTCGCTGGCAGTTAATATTAGACTAATTAGCCAATTCAGGGTTGGATGTGCTTAAAACCCTATTGCATGAATCGAGTAAATTAATGATCATATCTTTGGAGGCGCTACGAGGTCGGATCGTCACTTCATTCGACATTGATTGTTATTTATTTAACAAGATTGCGTGCGTTAAAATGGTCGATGTTGTGTTGTGATTTTTTAACGGATTCAAATCTGTCGCTTAGGTTTTTTTCATGTTTAACATCCTCATGTTCGCTTTCTCAGTGCCGCTACAGTAACATTATCTCATCTCTTCACACAATCATTCAATCAATCAATCAAGGTCGTTATGTTAGTTGTGTTGATTTGATTATAAAATTCTAGTCATTGTTATGACCGAATCAATGTATTGACATGAATAAATGAATCAATTAATGTATGATTAACGAACTTTTATATGAATGAAATAATGAATGAATAAACGAACGAACTAATGAATGAACAAAACTACATGAAGTCAATTTGGATGTAATAAAATATGAACCCGATTGGGGGTTTTTTGTGAGTTTAACATATTTTCTAGTTTTATTGCAATATCCTTGTCATTGTCAATGATTCATAAAGACATTAAAAGAGTCCAATTGATCCTTTATTTCCCTATTGGGTATTTGGACACGCTTTAACTTTGTCACACTGTTTTAATACAATGGAAACTATAAAAAAGAAATAGTAACAATACGGTATTACGAGTCCACGGTGTTTAGGCATTTTTTGTTTAATTATACGATAGGCTAGCGTTTATCTTTAAAGTGACCCATTTTAATGTATCACTGGATGTTCTACAGTTGTGCCGTCTTTGGTCATCATCTGTGCTTTAGAGTTTTGCAGTACTTTACATTGTGTCGTCTCGTTCTTAATACTATCATAACTCAGTTCTATGTGTACCATCATCGCGCTTTTGTTGTGTTATTAACATATCTTGAATAACATAAATTTACATGTTTTACGTTTAATTAATTAATATTCTCTGCTAGAAATTGGCAAACTGTCAAATTAATTTTTAAACAACTTGTGATTCGTCTTATCATCAATAATAATTAATATTAGTAAAACATTTGCAGTCCATTATTCGTTTTGTGCAAATAATTAAATATTTTGTTATATTTAATCTATGATAATTTTGATTAGTACAATGTTCAGTAAATGCAATATTAAGAATTATGTTCAGAATACAGAAACGTAAAATGTACCGTGACAACGATTTGGGCATTAGCACCTCTGAGTTATGCCGGGATGCAAAGCCTTTACGATGCCTGTTCGCTCGTTGGTGTTACGGTCGTTGAATAGTTTGAAGTCATTATTATTTGAATAGCATTGTCATTCATTAATTTCATGTTCCAGACGGCAAGGTGGTGCCATAGGGCTCTCGGGGGCGTCCTCCTCGTCCCGCATGAAGCGCTCGTCGCTGGCGCCCGGCGCGGGTTCTGGCGACGAGTCCTTCGACGACGTTAACGACACCGCCAACAGCGTCGAGTGAGCCGCACGCCGCCAAATCCCTCCTCCTCTCCCTACACCCATCCCCCACATTGTTCCCTCTGCCCCCGGCCCGCCCCCGCCGCACTTCCCGCGCCGTCCCGCAAGCTTCCACCACGGAATCGTGCTAGGTACGATCTTGTACATGAACAGTATCATTGGAATAGAGTTTTCTAGAATATCAGCTCGAGTGGAGCTCGGCGGCGGCGGCTCGCGTTTTGCTATATTTGAATTAGCGATTTGTATATGTGTATTTATATATCTCTTTTTAATGTCTTTAAATTAATGTTCATTTTTAATCATTTCTCAAGTGCTCTGTTGTCACTTGTCTATTTTATAATTTGACGTGCGTGTCTTTGTACGCTTTTATCAGTGACTATTGTTTAAACACCGCTGATACAAATCGCTGTTTCGAATCCTGTGTATTGTAAGCGGCAAAATATTGTGTGTGATACGATGATTATTATCGCTTTGAAATTATGTAAGATTTTCGATATTGAAATTTTCTATTACAGAGCTAATATTTTACTTTTTCTTTATTTCAAACGTAAACTGCAATATCGTGTATGCTTCTTATGAGGGTATGTGAAATTAATATAAGTAAAAATTTGCGGACTTAGATATGTATGGAAAATTATAAATATTATGGCTTTGTGTAACATCTTTTTCAGTATTTCTTATTGCATGTCCTTTGAGAGAGTTCATAGAATGAGATGCAACATTACTTGCCCGATTTGAATTTTAAAATGGAGACAGTTGTGTTGCCAGTTGGTTCGGGCGGCGCCAACGCAGTGTTGCCCTCATCGTTACGTTTTGATTTGTTTCTATGAATGTCGATGGACGGTTTTTGGAACATTTTATTATTCCCAACAATAATATACATTGTGCAATGATACACGGAATATTTATAATGATACATACATATTTAAAAACGTATATTTGAATGTAAAACAAATAAATCAAGTGGAGATGTATCTAAGTAACGCATCGGCTTTTTTCGTAACTGACGTATACATTTTACGTCGGTGTAGGCCTCCTCCCCCCCGATATTAAATTTCTTGATACACTTTTGTTTAAACAAGCTGGGTGCTCAATGTTAGTGTACATGTTTGTTTTTTTATCATTTGAAAATGCCGGTTCTGTCGGGCGACGCAGCAAGGCCGTACTAGACGTATGTCTATCCGATTTCTATAGAATTTCTTTTTGTTGAAATTCCTTTTGCTGATATTTTTCGAAATTTAAAGCCTCAAATGAAATATATGCGTTTTGTAATAATTACTTTGTTTTAGAGATCACATCAATGGATAATTGTAGTGTTGTTGATACAGCTACAGTACAGCTTCAGTCACCATCGGTAGCGTTCCCCGACCAGTATTAAACGACGAGACATTCCTAAGCAATCGAGTTGCAATTCTTTTACCTAGACTTAGTCGAACGGGTAGCATGTAAAATTTTACTCATTGGGTGATATTTTGATGAAATTTGATTGTAAACGAAAATAAAGTAATAATTAGACGAAGAAAAAAATATAATAAAGTATTATAATCTGTGGCAAAAGTTAATTGATAGATTCGGTTATCTGCATTTATCGCGACTGAGTAACAAAGACTGGTGTTGCGCACTGTACACTATTTTTAACCCCCGTCAAGCATGAGCTGCTTCAATATTTGATTCCTGTATTGTCGTGGAAATTGAATATACCCAATTGTTTGTGCTGATTAAAACGGCGTTCGCCGATCGGAGCTTATTTTTATATCGCAAATATTGAAGCACGCTCAGCGGCACCTCCACCCTCCATCGTACATACGTCATGTAAATAATATCAGTGTGGTCCACTGAGCGCTTAGTTGCCATAACATTTTTAATCCTAGTTTAAGTAATGACTAGCTTTCGGTGTGAGGGACGTATCGCATTTCTATATATAAACTCCATTTGAACGTAACGCGTGTACTTATTGAAAATCTAGTGATGTGGATACAAGTGAGAAATGAATATTTTGCGGATGGTCTTGTGACGTCACGCGGGCGCGCACGCAGTACAGTCGCCGATACGTCCCGCTTAGTGTTCGTGTAACGGTAACACCTCAAGTATTCCCTTTCGACCCGACTGTACCGCGAGCGCCGCCGGCCGGATGTACATAGGCGTCGGCGGCGCTCGTCGTGTTAACGTATCGCTTAGTACGTCGCGGTGGTACGCGCTAGAACACGGCTCGCTTATATTCTAGGCTTAGGTAAGACTTAGTAATAAATCGTGGCCTTAGGTTTTTTTTTCAGTGTGGGACACGTGAAACGAAACGTTTCCGTTTCCGACGGACGCCCGCACGACTGTTTGATAAAGAATCTTGTATCTTGCGAACATTTTACACGACTATATAACGAAGTCTTAATTATTGTAATGACCTCCTTTTTTATTATATAGTTTTTTTTTCTGAATAATAATATAAATTTAAATGTAAGTAAACCATTGAAGCATAAACATATTTTACATAAATATTATATTTAATTATTAACAATATTGATAATTGTAAAATTGGCCATAGGTTGTAACAAGTTATCAGTTGGTATGCCAATTAAACAATTTTTCATGATTTTTATATTCTTGTTTTATTTGTTTCACCCAACATTTTCTGTGCGTATTTACCTATTTCAACATAACATTTGGAGGTTATTTCCTCGATATTAGTCTTTGACACGTTTTTATATGAAAAATTCCTGATTTAAAATTTTCGACCACTTCGTTAAGTAAACTAGAAACTTAACAACTAATTCCATGTATGTATACAGAATCAAAAATTCATTTATAGAATATAAATTAAAATATAAATTCTTAAGTTTATACATAATATGTTTCGATGTCACCTGCAAATCTAATAAGAACCTTCATTGCAATTTTACCAGAAATTACAGCTTATTATACTGAAAAAGCAGTTAGTACCGTGCATTATTAATGATTATGATAACAACCTATACAGCATATGCTAGAGCTAGTGCCTTACCGTACTTGCTTCGCCTTTCTTAAATTAAATCTGTAGGCTATTTTACTAGTAGGTATAGTAATATAGCATTTATTCTTATAAATTATTCCTAAGTACCTACTCATTATAGTACATACTACATTGGCAATACCTTCGACTAACTCTGTAGATAATTGTTAGGGCAAAAGTATTATCATTAGTCCTTCAATTTCTGAGAAAATTATTTCGATAGTTGAACGTAATAATCTTGATTTAGGTTTGTCTTAGGGTTGTCAATTTTCTTTAAATATAAAAGCCGCAATATTAAACCTACATTTATAAAAATGACATCAGTCTTGACTTCCTAAATTAATTACCATTGTCAAAATACCTACAGGGACATAAAAAACGCTTCTCATGTACGTACCTCGTGATAGTTTCAATTGTCATGTAGTGACATTCGATTGTCACAGTTTTGTTGGGAGTGGTAAATACTTGCTCTTGGAACTGTTTTCTTTAGTGTGTGGTGATTTATTACTGAAAATTGCTGATACGTGATATTTTTTTATTCTGGAATATATGGAATAAAGTTGTTGATATTATAAGGTTACTTAAAAGATATAATTCACCATGTCTGACGCAATCGACGAATATTTCGAAGCCGCATTGGATCTCGTTAAAGAAGCGGGAAACCTTATAAAAGAGCATGTAGATGGCTTTAAATCTTTTGAAATGAAGGCCTCGGATATAGATTTTGTTACAGAGGTAGACCAGAAGGTCGAGCAGACGTTAATTAGCGGACTCTCAAAAAGATTTCCCGAACACAAATTTATAGGCGAGGAATCAGTTGCCGGCGGTGCTAAATGTGTGTTAACCGATGACCCCACTTGGATTATCGATCCAGTGGACGGTACGATGAATTTTATTCATGGTTTCCCACACAATTGTATATCTGTGGGCTTGACAATAAATAAAGAAGCGGTCGCCGGCATCATATACAATCCGTTGTTGAATCAGTTGTTTACCGCCAAGAAAGGCAAAGGAGCTTTCTTAAATAATAGACAGATCCATGTGTCACAGGTGAAGGAACTCCGCAATGCTCTCTTATCCTATGAAGCTGGAACAAGCCGAGATCCTGAAAAAGTGCAGTGTGTTATAGAAAATTTCAAAACCATTATTACTAAAGGGCATGGCACAAGGGCATTAGGGTCAGCAGCATTGAACATGGCTATGGTCGCACTTGGTGGTTCCGATGCTTATTTCGAGTTTGGTATCCATGCATGGGATATCGCTGCTGGGGATGTTATCGTTCGTGAGGCCGGTGGGGTGTGCATAGATCCAGCTGGGGGACCATTTGACATTCTATCCCGTAGAGTCCTCTGTGCCAGTTCAATTGAGCTTGCTCAGGAGTTAGCAAAAGAACTACATCAGTATTATCCAGAAAGAGATTAATGAGAAAACACATCTGTGATTCATTACAAATTTAGGCCAATGTTTTAATTAATGTTGCATATTATGGGCTTGTTAACCCTGCACCAATATGATTATATGTACCAGTGAGGTATACTAAGAAACATACTTACATACTTGTTTTTATTTATGTTTATTTTGATGTGATGTGAAACTAATTATTGGCCTTATTTTTTGTTCGCATTAGTTTTAATTGATCCATAGTTGATTGTAAGATTAATTCAAGTACAAGTGCATTATTATTGATTTTTTTAGCAATAGCACATATATTTCAATAATTTCCAATATTAATAATAAATGATTGATGGCCTGTAAGAACAATTATATATACTGCTGTTGACTTTCACTGCATACTGCTGACTATATTATTTAGGTACATATTGTGAAATCAAAAGAAAGTGACAATGTTTTGAATTTCAACGATCTTGAAATGTACAGAATAGCATTCATGTACAAAAAAATGGAACTTTAATTTGTTTCTTAATAATTTGTTATATTCACAATTATAAGTCGAACTGCCTGTAATTATCAATTACATCCATAATTAATTAGTTATAATTACTTTTATTTGACATATTAAAAAAGGATTATTAGATGCTTGTCTTACACAAGTGTTCAAGTTAGCATTTTTTGACTGCAAAAACACCAAAGCCAAAGAATTAATGATAAGTAAATAAAATAAAATATTTTCATTCCAATATTTATTCACAGTTTATAAATACATGTACTTAATTGAATATAATTGTTCTCATACTATAGTACTGTTTTTGATGCAAAATGATGCAATCATTTTAATAACTTGATCTTGGTTGCAATACAATAGTTAGTTTGTAGAAAGGATTTTTCAGATCTGATTGCTAGAGATAACAAGTATTCCTTTATCACTGAGTAATATCTTATATTTGTAAAACTTATGCTATGTTTGTTCCCTACTTAATGTGTTATTGTGATCTATGTATTATTACACTTGCAATGTATTGTCAGGGCTGGTCTGAATTCTAACTGTGTTATGCTGAATAAATTATTTAAGTAATTACCATGTTTAATTTGTCAGTGGTATTTTCATTATCGAGTGTATTCAATACACTATTAGATATGTTTTTATAACAAGTCAATAAGTTCCACAAGATTTTAAAGAAGTAACTGTCATCAAATCAACTTCTGTTATCTTCGGTGGTATGTTTCATAGTTTCCATAGAATTTATACATTGTAGATGTACCAGCAGATACATTTCCTGACTGTGATATTCCTTCAGATTATAAGACTAAAAAATACGATTTTTGTATGTTTTAGTATAAGTTGCAAATCGTATGAGAATTTGGCACTACTTTTGCCTGAAATTTTAAACAATTCATAATTTAACCTAAATTTGATAAATAATACTTATGAGTAATATGAGTGAATCATGTAAATTTATAATTGAATTTGTTAGTTATGGGAGCCTTATCTCACGATCATTTTTAGATAATTATTAAATAGGTACGTTGTAAATTTGAAGCATAATACAAGGAATATTACGAAAATATCAGTCTTCTTTTTAAGAAATTGAGTTAATTTCAAATTATGTACTTAGTTTCTAGTTTTATTATGAAGCATAAGGTTAACTCATGATGTGCTCCTAAATCTGTCAGTAATCAACAGGTGTCACAAAATATTGGTCTTTCTTTGTCAAATCAAGTTCTGGTAAAGAAACATTTTTTTTCTGTAATATGAACAGTTTATACTGCTCGTGTTCTGTAACTTTTAATATTTTTCACTTTCTCATTTCTACCTTTACAGTAGATGATTTTAGTCATTGTTTCCTAATCCTATCGTTGTTTAGTCATTATCATGTGATGTTTGTATCGTCAGAAAAGTAATTAGAGGAATTTAAATATCATTAATGTCCAAAGTAACTATTGATTTTTAAATTTGTTATGTGAAGTTAAGTTTGTCAAGAGTCTAGAAAAAATACAATAAGTCACCTTACTATAGGAACGTTGCTGACTTTGTGTCACGATTTTTTGTCCAAAGTTGACTATTTGCAGTTTCTGTCAATAACTTTTACTATACCTATATCATTGTCAGATGTTTTAGTCAATTACTTAGAAGTATAATTATTGTCCTTTGATGTTTTGAAGTCTGTCATTTAGTCTTGAACTTGGTTTTCAGTCAGTTAGCCAGTCAGTCAAGTTAAATACTCAAGTAGTCAAATAGTCAAGTTAAATATTCCTAATCAAGATAATGTATAGAACCCCAAACTATAAGCTAACTATAAATGTAAGTTACTTTAGAATACGACTCTAATATGCCCAAATGTAATATTTAAGTTCTCGAATGCCAGTTTAATTCACTTACATTTAATGTTTTGTACAATCCTTGAATCACGTTTTTTAGCTTATTTTTTTTATTTTTTAGTAATATGCGACTTATCAGTAATTAATTAAAAGAACATTAAAATCTGCCGGGCCGACGTTTTACAGACAGGTCCATGGGTCTCGGGATCTCTCTCAAAGCGTAAGGATCTACATTCATTATTGGCATCGTGTGTGGCAGTCCTTCTGGTAGATTTTCATTTTCGTCATACACCGCCCATTGGGATGGACTGAAAAAATATACGTACTAGGTAAAACACCAAAATACAGTTCCAGCTTCAGATAAAGATTATTTGTTAGTAGTAGGTCATACAACACATGTGAGCAAATTTTGCATTTATTGAAAGACGAAGATGCTATATATTAATGTTAACATTTCATTTTAAATATGAACAAGAATTAATAGATATTAAATCAATCTGAATCAAACCACAACAATGTGACAATAATAATAATTAACAGCAGAAAGCTGCTACATACAAATGTAACAATCTTAACTTAACTTAATTTTTATAATTCATCAAGCTCGATATCCACAGTCAAGCAGATCCTAATAATATCTATGTCAAAGTAATGTACAGATGCGTTACTACTTATGATGACTTATCGGAATGCCTGTCTTGTGTTTAGTAAATTTAATTTTGTAAATAAATCCCTTACCTATTTTCACTAGGAATAATTTGGAACGCTACAGACGGAGTCTTAGCTGGTCCGGAAGGCTTCTTCACTTTTGGTCTTGTTCTATTGATGACCGCTGATTTTGGTTCGATATCGTCAAATGGCTCCATTTTATCAGAAACTGATCGCTCTTGTAAATTTTCCTCAGTCACTGTTGGTTGAGTCGCGTTTATCTTCACAATTTCTTCTTCCTTTTTATTTAAGTCTAACTTAGTTCCATTAGTGTTAGGGTCAGGGTATTTGTGTAAAACGTTACCTAAATAGTAATATTTGCTAGTATTCAAGTTTATTTGGTCGTCATGTCTTCGTCTTATATTATATGGTTTTGTTGCAGTGTCGTACAAAATAAAAGTAGAGAGTTTAGCAGTATTAGTCAAGTCAATCTTATCATCTTTTTCAGTAATGTCAGGTTGCTTAGTTTCGTAAGTGTTAAAGTCTTTACTAATAGAATCGCGTTTTGTTTCAGTTTTTGTCAATGAGTCAGTCTTTGTGTGCGAGTCAGATTTTAAGTTATCATTTGTCATGTCACCTTTGTACGTTCCAATGTATCCGAATGTTACAAGTTTGTACAAGTTTTCTGTAGTTAAGCTCATTGTGTTAGTTTCAGTGGTTTGTTGTGTCTTTGTTGTGGATGTCGTTTCGTCATTGGACCTAGATTCTAAGTCAGTCAGTTGAGTCGGTCTGCTATTACGAGAGTCAACATTGTCATTGTCATATTCATTTCTGTTGAAATAAGGTCTGTTGGGTCGTCTGTAAGTGTCGTCATAGTTTTGATAGGTCACTTTAACAACGTCTCTGTCACTGGTTCGCCTAGTTGTCTGTCGCCAAGATTGTGTCGGTCTCGGTACGTAGTTAATAAGGTAAGTATATTTATCAATATTTTCAGTCACACTTATGTAAGGTCTGTTGTAAGGTCTCTTGTTTTGTAAGTTATTGATGACTACGGATTGAACGCTTTGTACGTCGTCTTCGTAATCGTTATATAGACCTGGTCTACTGTATCGCCTGTCACTTTCAAAGTCGTAACGTCTACTTTTGTTTTTGAAGTCAAGTTTGTCGTCTATTGGTTCAGATACGTTAAGCTTAGTCAAGTTTAATTTAGTCGAGTTAGTCTTTGTGTTAGTCTCATTATTTTTCATTACAATTTTGTCAGTCGCAGTCGTGTCAGTCGTGTTAAGTTTTTCCACATTCATAACTTTTGTCGAATTAGAGTCAGTAGACGGTTCAGTTTGGACCAGTTTGTGTGTTGGAATCACTCCTCTCGGAGGCTTTGTGGTTAAAGGTTTAACAGTTGTAGTGGATTTGGGACGTTTTGGTTTTTCTGTAATTTCTTCGTCATCAGATTTTTTTATGTTGTTGGAGTCTGTGTGTATTTCGACCCATGGTGATAGGTCAAAATTGTTTAGTAAACTGTTGCGACAAGAAATTCTTTCGTTGTCAGGGTTGTTTGAGGACAAGAATACAAAAGGTTGAACGCTGTCTATGGAATCCAGAGTACGGCACAGGACTTGCGCTAAAGATATTCGACGGATTTGTTGGAGTTGTGCCGGTGTGAACGATGATTCGAAACCTCCGTTCTCGTACCTGCAATATTTTTCATTTATTATGTACACTGGCTTGTAATGAATTTAAAAAGAAAATAAACTCAAAAATTGATAGTTGCAGATCTGACGCAACCACCATTATCAATATACATCTACATTGCTGCAAATTATTTTGATGGGATATATTTGCTTATTATTCTTAATCAAAATCATGTAAATAATGACTTACCAAAACCTATCTCCTTTACGCAGGTTGGAGAACTGCTGAGCTATAATGCATGCGAAGGTTGGTCCCACCAGCCCACCGACAACTGGCCGCTCCGCCATGCCACCCGTAAATAGATCTATATCATCCACGTGTCTGTAACATAATTCATTATTATTTTGTGTTTAAATAATATTACAACGAAAATTTATATCATAACATAAATTATATTACTAGGGTACTCGTACATACTAGGTCAGTTATAAACTATATTGATCACTTGACAAGACCATTTCTAATGCTAAAAAGTTTCGAGGGAATTACGGTCATTAAAAAAAAAAGATATTCCATAATAACTTTTGCATATTTCCTAAATGTTTATGTTAGATATGTATGATTGTTGCAACAGAGTTAAATATATGCCGGAAAAAGTCGCATTACCTATACAAGAGCTTCAATTTTCTTACAACCCTCAACGGCATTACTCGCGTCAGATCATCGAAGTCCACTATCGCGCTCAAGCCACAAGGTTCCCTCCACGTCGTATACGGCGGAACACCATGATCTCTGCCTCTCTGGATATTGATAGCCGCAAGGTCCATACCGAAGTCGAAGTGTGGTGTTTGAAAGAGATGATTTGTGAGTTCCTGAGTTATGAACTCATCTCGTCTTTGAGAAGGTTGATTTAGCATGCCAATAAGAAGGCGATCTACGGCACCCATGCTCCAGATGTTGGATGGATTGGTTAGCTCATCGTGGAGGGACACATCTGAGAATATTTAAAGAATTAGTGTAGGTCGTTGCAAAATATATTCTATGTTATAGCAATTAGCAAATGATATAGCAAAAGATGATTTTGAAATTATCAGAAATGTTGGATTCGTGGAGCTTTCTATAAGTAAACAGGATTTGAAACTTACTATTATTGAGTGGTCGGTGAAATCTATCGAATCGGACCATTGATGCTTGTACTAGGCTGTGACCGAAACGAAACGCAGCAGAACCGAAGGAGCTGGCTGGACTAGGGTTGATTTTGGGATTGTAATCTTTATAGTAACCCTTCTTTAGGGGCTCCAGTTCAAAGAGTCTCATCACTTCTGTGCCTGTAGAACAAACGGTTAGACCGTAACTTTTTCAAAGTATTTTACATTGCCTCATCGACAAATAAGCTTTAATATTATTCTTCCACGTGGAACTCTTACGATCGACAAGGTTCGATAGCTATGATTATCTTCTAACTCAATTTGATAAATATAGTTATAAAGGACTGTCATACTTCCATTCAACGTTAGAACTAGCATATATACTATATGTACTGACCTAACACAATGGGCAGGAATTCCCGGTAGGTGATATGCTGCAGCATCGCTCCGACGATTTTTCGCGTTTCTTGGTAGATCTTCTCATCGCTCCAGTGCGGATTCAGATGTGTCAACTCCTGTGCCATCCTAGAAAACTCAAACTGTAGTGTCGTCTAAAAGCACCGTATAAATTGGAAACAGAAAAATTTCGTTGCGGTCAAAACCGATATGATATCAGGCGGCTTCTAGTACAAATATTATTAATACGAAAAATGTTGCTCTGCTCTATTCAAGGTACTTTGTATAAGGTAGTTGGTAAAATATTACGTCAATGAAGGTTCCAACCCTACTGAGATAGCAAGAAGCTACTCTTGCTTCATAATATAATACCTGTTATGTTGCCGCAACCATACTATATGCGCTGCTACCAGGCCTGGATGCTCATTGACTCGTCCGTCACCGGACTTGAAGCAGTCAGTGGACACTGCACCGCCACGGCAAAGCTCGTCGCGATTTTCTCTCGGCAGTAATGGACGCCGTTGTTGAACTCTTCCGTACTGGAGCATACCTGGTTTTTAATATTTTTCTATATAAATAAGTAACAAATGACGAGGCTGTGGTCACGAATGACTGTTGCCGCATATGGTCACCTGCACCCGACCTCAAAGAAGGCTACATGATCGGAACAATTGGTGTCAGTAAGTCCAGTTTGTCGTTGATAAGATTAGTAGTTAATATTAAACGGTGAAAACAATAGGAATAGGACCGTTAATATATATCAATGAATTCCTATGTTATTAAGTCAAGTAAATCAAGTTTTAATATTAGTGTCAGTTTTATACAAATTCGGTCACACATAAGACATTACTGTTGAGGACTGAGACGATGGTCTCTAATAAAACAAATGTTTTAATATTATAATATGTAAGTTCTTGATAAAAGTGAGGCGGGATATTTGTCTTACCATTCCTAAATAGCCTGAGTTTATCCGACTGTCTAGCTGAGCTGGCGTAAAGTGGTGATCCATCTATATAGGCAGACACTTGGTTCATCTGCTCCCGCCAGCCAAGAGCGCAGTCGTCATGAGGAGTTGGAGAGGATCGGATGAAATCCAAGCATCTGACGCCACGGGGACCATAAAAAAAGTCCGATTGTGGTACGGCTATTGGCATACATTCTGGGTGCTGGAAAATAAGTTGCTTTATTTATGACTAAATTTAGCTAGAGGTTCACAAGTATCGGCGATATTTTTCGATAGAAATGAAGAAAGATATATTAATATATTTATTTATCCCTTTTTATTCTATCCCTAATTAGGTATAACAAAGGGCGGTTAACAAAGGGCGAGCTTAATTTCTTTTGGCATCCACTATCAGACAACCTATATTGTCTATGGTACCTACATACATATACATATTATGTATGTTTTTATTTGGGAAGCAGGGGCTTAAATCTGAAGATTCATGGATGCTATTTGGGTTACGTATTTTGCCGTACAAATTGAATTGAGTATGTTGCCCTTTCAACTGCGCTATTTAAAATTATAGATGGTAAAAAGTAGAACGGAAGAAACAAAAAGCATACTTACAAGAAATTCTTTGGGAATGAAGTCCCTGCCACCGTCTTTGCAGCATCGTGGCACAGATCCATTGAAGCCTCGTGACTGGGATGATGATGTTACATCGTGATCGAGAAATTGGCCCCATTGCATCAAGAGATGGGTAACTCCAGGATTCTCCACGTTGTGGTCTTCATGAATTAAGGCACTGACTTCTCTGGCTGATGGAAGTAGGGAACCGAAGATAGATCTTCGAGGAGCCTGTATACCGTCGGAGTAGACCGGTAGAAGAAACCGCTGGACAGGGGTCATCGTTGACCCCCATCGTAGACGACTTAGATTGTTGCATGTGCCATCATGGGTGCGGTATCTGATGGAAAAATGTTTAAAATATTATACAATAACTTTGATTGAGGCTATCTACTCGTCTATACAAGTACATTAGCCGTATCAAACAGTTTTCTTTTGTTCAAATACCTATTATAAAAAAAAATTGAGAACTCTAAATTATTTATTGCCATCAAAATTACTCTATACATAAAGTGGTTGGGGTCCACCTGTTAAGTTTTACAAAACCAAATGTTAGGGAAAACGGGGGAAAGGAAAGCTAAAGCATTTTCATTCGTAGTGAAGTAATATTTTGTTTGCTTATTATAAAGACCAGTTAGTTACCTTTTGGATGCCGGCGGGCATTTCGGCGGTCCCTTCAACGGGCATTCGTCGAGGAGAGGCGATTGTCGCAGAGCAGTAATGGCCGGAAAGACCCCATCGTCTGTACGACTTTCCAGGCCATCCTCTGCGTCAGCGCTAGAACAAAATATTGCAATGTCTTAACAGGAACTATTTTGTATTTTAATCGTGTTTAAAATATTTGATGGAATATAATGAAGGTATGTATCTATTATGAAAAGAAAAATATATGTAGATAACTTTGATAAACCATGTGGTATTCCTACCGAAAATATGAGCATAGAATACCTACATCTTAATCTCGGATAGATCCGTTGCTCGTCTTCAAAGAACAAAATAGTCTTTTGTCGTGCAATTTGTGCGCCTGTATATCTAATTAATTCTACGCGGAAATTCGAAATTAGGGAATTAATTGAATTAAAAGCCACACAAAAATTACATTTATTTTCAAGGTGCAACTGACCAATTAATTTTAATATTATCTAGGAATTTACATAAATAAGAATATTAAAGTTAGTGTTTCCTGCTAAAATAAGATCCTTTGAGACGTAATTATTGGCACTAAGTAGGTAATTATTCGCGTGAA
>DWME01004395.1:0-16406 GCA_018244795.1 Parelbella ahira ahira
CTTGTTGTGCTGCCATTTTGATTGGAAAAAATTTAGTGAAAATATGTGAAGTCATTGTTTTTCTTATGAATCGTAAATCGTAAATATGTTTGCTGTAAAAGTTTTAATTGTAATGTACAATATAGAAATAAACGCAAAATTTCCGTAAAGAAAAATATACAGAAAATATGTGAATAATACAGTCAATATTTTATTCTTACGCGTAAAAGATACTTGGAATAAAAAACAAACAAGGAAAAATGCGAGTCTTCGCTTTGCGCCACTCATTTCCATCGTTGGCGCTGTTTACAACAAAGGTGCGTAGTCGTCTATTGACGTGCACTACGCTTGTGGTAACAATGCACGGAATCAGACAAATCAACGTTTTGTATGAGTAAGGCGAACAGAAATCACACAGATACAAAATAAAATCTGTAAATATACATGTATCAGGTACAAATTTTAAGCATCATTTGTTATGATTATATTGTCAGATCAGGCCCCTCACGGGGAAGGCTGAGTGTTAATTATATCTCCCTTCAGTCCACATCCATCATTCTCTTCAAACACATTCGAAATTGTCCAAGATGTCTGATTGCTAAATCAGCTAGTACCTAGTCTATTTTGTCCCTCAGATCAGCCTGAAAGTGATGCAACTTTTATTCTAAAATATGCAATGTTACTGCCATGTTGGTAACAAGATTGTACAAAACAATTTAAAAAGAACCGTGTATAAGCTTGGGAAGGAAGACTTTGCCGGTATACAAGAGCCTGATTCGGTCCACACAACACTAGAGTTTTCAGACGGTCGCGATGAATTCAGCTAGGAGGCAATTTCCTCTTTATGGCGTGCGGGGGAGTGCAACGAGTCTAAGGTAAACGCTGTGACGATGATTTTTCATGAAAGAAGACGGAAGGGCATAATTTGTGAAAGTGACCTTAGTGTTATAAAAGGAAAAACATAAATAGCTAAATATTACCAAAATGTTTAAAATATTAGTTTTGTGACCAGTTATTGTATTTAATGCAGTCAAAGTAAACAAGTGGTAAAGATACTTATAAATAACTATAAATGCTCAAATTGCACTTAATGACAAAGTTCTGAGCTTTTGGTAGGCCTAGAGCTTGGGAAGGTTTAGTAGGACTTAGGAGGGCTTAGAAGTGTCTAGTAATCCTAGCTTTTAATGGGATATCTGTGTCTTCTAAAAGCCGATGACATTACACATAATTTTTTTTTATTTTTATTCATTATTATGTACGAAATAAACCAAGAGCCAACTCTCAATAAAACCGTTTAAAATACATGGCTATCCTTTCAAACTTAGCGCCATGGTCGCCTCAAAGCTAACAGATTAAATTTTTCTTTATTCGTCTCAGGTTCATGAAAAACATGGTCTCGAGGGGATTATAATTTAATAGGGTGTAACAGGAGTGTTGCAAGTGTTATATTTTCAAAGACAAGGCTACTTTGTGTTTCGTGAAAAATTGAAGAACCTGAGTTAAAATATTTTATGTAGGTAAAGATAATATTTCATTATCGTTTTCAGTTACATTTTAAATTCCAAATGAAACCAAGTTACGTGATCTCGAAATGGAATAACAGCAGTAAATTCATATTCTCTGATTAAGTACAGACATTAGGTAATTTACACATTATAACTATTATCTTTATACTTTGGCCGTTTATTCTACCTTCTAACGTACATAACTAGCTACTTATATAATTTAGACACATAAGGCTTTTGTGTAACTTGTACATGTTTTCCTACGCATGGATTATAATTAAAATATCTAAATTAAACAATCATTTAAAACTTTCAAATTATGATAAGAAATTTTGCATTTATCGTTTTTATTAAATATATACTTAACTTACTTTATCTCATATTTAATATCACAATGCTTAACGAAACAAAAACCGTATCTAAGCGCCTATAACAACCTATTGGTTGGAAAGAGAATAATCTAAAAACATGTGATATTTCCTGTAAATATAATATTCCCTTCACGAGACTATGAGGATTAGTACAGGACTCGGGCAATAAAGGGGGACTATTAAGACACCTGGCGAATAATATTAAAGGGGGAACAAACATGAAACACATAACTTCACGCTGTTTTTATTACTGCAAGTTATCTAGATGCTTGTTCCGGGTAATGTTATTACAACCCATATGAAGGTAAACAAACATTTAACTAGATACGCGGTTAATAAGCGTGTAATAAAATTGAAATGAGTGTTATCTATATGACGGTGTGTGTTAGGAAATTAATTATTTCTCGTGTACACATCAAATTATGACACAAATAAGGTTTCTAGAAACAAAATTAAAGATATTACAAAATGTAATGGTTACCGTAATCTTTAAGGCTTTCGACGAACATTTATCTACAGGGGAAAAACAGACGAAATATTATGTTGTTAAACAGTATTATAAAAAAGTGTCCCAGTGAAATATAACCTTATACATACGTATATTCAATTGTAAATTACTTCAGAACTGCAAAAGGAAATGAAGCGAAGAATGACGAGGAAAATTGTAATAGGATCTTTCTACAATTGGCCTCATAATTTGATTTGAGACGCTTTAATATTCGCATTTCCGGGAAAATTTGCCGGGAAGCCGGAAGAGGAGACGCGTTACGTCACAGACGCGGGATTAAATTGGAATGAAATGGTCTTTTTTACTGTCATGCAAGAATATATTTCATTACTAACAAGAGTAACATCAAAAATATAATTTCGACTGACGTCATAATGTAAGTACCTACCTACTGCAGATGAAACAAAGTATATAAATAACTTTTATACGTTGAACTATTAATAATGAGTGTCTCATGAATCGATTTATAACACTTAACATATGTATATAAATGTGTCTACAATTATTATAGGTACCTTAAAAATCCTATTTTAAACGCGTGACAAACACACAATTAATACTTAACCTATTACGTTTGTCTATTTAACATTTCGCCAAGATTAGTCAGTACCGATTGTGACATAATGTATAACGAAATGTACAGCAGTCGAAACATTAAAATTTATTAAAATTTCTTCATGGCTACGTCATTGTAATTTCTATTTTATTCTTAAAAATTATTCATTTTTTCTTAAATATTAATTATTGTTAAAAATATTGTTATGTGGTACCACTCTACAATTTTATTACATTAATTGCATTTGACAAAGGACGAATCTAGAACATTTTCGTGCCTTATTTACGTTATCTTGTTTCATTGTTGACGTTATCTTGTTTTTCTGTTACTGTTCGTGTTTCATTCTCACAAAACGTCTGAAAACAACTGGGGAAATAAAAAAATGCGATATAAAATCAAGAACCCGTAAACAATATCACACGATCTCCCGGATCATGAGAAACTACCTCGCATAATGCCGCCGCTATATAAACAAGTGATTGACCTAGATCTGCGTCAAACGTATCCTCCCTCCTTCCTTTGTCAGCAAAAAGCTCACATTCATTCCATACGCAACCTTTTTGCGCGGCCTTACTGGCTTTTCGTTTGACAAATAGTCGGGTTTTACTTTCATTACCGAGACGCACATATTACCTGATATTGCTGCCCCGGCTATAGCAATAATCGCGAAGAAAATAAAAGGTCGGAACTTAAGTGAATTGTGAGCCTGGAACGGTAGGATTGCCTGAAGATATGTTCATCGTCAGTAAATATGTTCCGTTTGGTTATTATAATTACAAAACACACAAATAATAATTGGTTAATTTAAAACAAATATAATAATTTATCTGCATGAACATTGCGAGGTACCCTGTGTTTCCATTTTTAATAACAGTTGTAAAGTATTCATTGAAGCGTTCGGCAAATAGGAAATTCTATTTGTAATATAATATTAACGGTTTGTGCTCGTGAAAGTACATACAAAATTAATGTTGACAAAAGCTTTTCCATTTTCAGATGTTATACATACATATTTAAAAAAAAATTGTCAATATTGTCGAACTATTAGTTAAGTAATTTTTTAAGGTTCTCGTTGTGATTGATGGACTGTTGGACATCAACAGTACCTACTTTGTAAAAAAACACTGTAATTTTAATTTAAAAAATTGTGATTATGGACCTTTACACCAAATTTAGAACAAAACTTTTACTATTTCTTAGAACAAACTTTATCCTGATTTTTTAAATATTGGAAGACTTTAAAGTACATTCAAAAATAAATGTTAATTAACCATTGATCGGAGTAAAACACTTCGACAATGGTTAAATACATAATTATGTTGATGATGTAAAGATTACGACGTGCAAGACTTAATTTCTACCGGTGCAATTAAGTCTGCAATAAGAAAATCAATATTAATTACAATAAGTCGAGGGCATGAAATAGGTAAACATAACGAAACAAAAAATGACATAAATTCTTTGGTCAGCCCACGTGCATCTGCGTCCTGCGGTCGTATAGGGGTGACCGGGTCGTAATTCACCTGAATCACATTTACTGAACCGAATAGCACCCTCAGGGCGTGTATGTGCTATATAAACAGAATAAAAACACGGGTAAATTATAACCTATATAATTATTTTTAGATATTTTATTATGTTAATAAAAGAGCTAACGCTATCTGTATTTGTTTTTATTTGTATCTGTATTTGTATCTGTATTTGTATCTGTATTTGTATCTGTATTTGTATTTGTATTTGTATTTGTATTTGTATTTCTATTTATCTGTATTTGTTACAGGCCATGTATATAAATGGAAATCAATATAAAAGTATTCTGATAATTAACAAGAGGGCTGAGGTTTTATTATACCTACGCACTTATTGTACTTGTCACATAAAGGACTCCAGAGTAATAACAGTTGTATAATAATAATTCGTTGTGTACACTAAGGGAAAACTCGTAGCTTACGAAATTAATTATAATATTTTCAATAGTGCAAAAATACTATTCAAAATTGAAAAATGATTCATGATTGTACGTATTGCGACGCCGCCTTTGCTTTGAATCTATTAAAAGTATATTGAAGTAGCTGGCTTATAACGCACTTCGATAATACGAGTCGAATGTAGTTTGAATTTGGAATTCGCATTCACGTGATGGTAGTTTATAAATACTATATTGTTTATAGGTTATGAACATATTATTACGTTAATTAATTCCACATAGTGTCATGAAAGTAAGATTTAAAGTAATACAGAAATATACATATAAGTTGTAATTCATGATAATGTTAATCCTGTAAGAAATAGTTAAGTAATGCAAATTAGTTTCGCCATTTTGAATAAACCAATTCAAATTCCTGTACGGAATTAGATGCTGGCGTCGGAACCGGGCTAGCCACGTCCTGTATTGAATAATTGACAGGGATGAATACTGTGGCGCTCCCAGGTGACATTGTTTTATTATAACCAGCACCAGACTTAGGGTGTTCAATTTTGCTTTTGTTTAAAAGACATTACCAATTTGTTTGAAAAACATTAACTCATGTAATAAAAGAAAAGTTTCGTTTGTAGGTAATTATACCTAGGATTAAGGACTATAATTTTTCTTTGCCTGAGGTATTTTTATTGCAACGGCATTATCTGAAATTATTTTTTATTAATTCGAAATCTCTTCGTTCGATATAAAGTATACAAATATATATTCATCAACACATTCATATCTACAAATATTTATTTATATATTTAAATGTATAGGAATTCTTTCTTGAAACCAGACGACTGGCCACACTAGTACCTATCGCCCTCGCGCGTGGCAACACCGGCGACAATATGTCTGCCTGCTAACCTGGGGCCTGTTATCTGATACTGAGCGCCTTACAATCGATAAGTCGCGACGGAAGCGAATACTGGTTAAATTTTAACTTAAACTACGAAGCATATCTACTCTTTTTATGGGTGCGGGCAATGAAATTTTGCAATGCAAAATCCTTTCTCGTACAATTACGAAAATTGTACTTATTTCTATTGAGTATCGAATTTACCTGTTGTGAATACCGTAAGTTATTAAGGCCGTCTGCCCCATTTATTTGTGGTAAAATTGTAGTAAATAAATATTAAGTAGGTAAATGACCGTATATACATTTTCAATAAACGTTGATTGCCTCATTGGGCGAGTGGCTTGATGAAGCGGTCCTGAGTTCGATCTCCGGTATGGCTATTGTTGGTTGGTAAATTCCCGGTACTAACTCGACTTATAGATTAATGCATGGTATATGGCAATAGATTCACCCCCGATTCCACGGTGGACCTGAGACACGCGTGCGTACTACTCTCTTCTGTCTACCGCTTTTTATGTCTTTATTGACTATTAAATAAATGATTTATATGTTAATATACGTAAAGACGAACGCTTAAATCTGGGAATTTGAAAAGATAAAAAGATTGGTAAATGCAATACAGTATAAGTATATCGGTAGAATTAATTACGTTCATACTATCGATGTTAAACACTTAATAGCCAATAGTCAAACACTACCACAGAGTAGAGATTTATAGAGTATAATTCTCTGATATAAGAATTTGAATAACGTTCAAACCAAACATTTAAAAGATTACTGTCTAATTTTGACCATTGCTGGAACCCTGGCATCAATAAAAATTTAATATTTTTAGCATAATATATGTGTTCTAGCTAACACATGTTTTATATTATTTCGATTTTATTCGCAAAGACAATGGTTCAGCATATTGACAGGATCTACAAACATTACAACATAGAACATAAACGTGCAAGTTGATTATTGCATATAAATCTAAACTTCGACCTAAAACTTTTCTCTCAGCTTCACAGTTCTGAAATATGCTCTCTCGTACCACGTAGCGGACATAAAACTATCACAACTATGTTCATTAAAAATTATTTAGATAACGTTCACATAATTTAGGCGTAGTTCGCCTTTATGTGCATATTAGCCAACATTGTAGAGTAGGCGTCTAATTAAAAACGATTTGGCCGTCTGCCATCATAAACAGAGACGCCATGTTACGATAACCGCGATAACACTGATGGTGTTAAAGCAATTGCTTCACCTTTAACTAATACAAAGACAAGTAACAAAATAAGCTTTTGAGAGATATAAAATGTGGCAACAGATATATTTTGTTGCTGTAATAAAATAAAAAATCCCAAGAGTTATAAACTGGGAGATTTCAGATGTACTAAATCTAAGAAACATCTTCGCGAATAACTCCGCGCGGTCTGTTTATTACCTAATGGCACCTCTGAGAATCATTATACACTGTTCCATAAACAACAAGGACTTTTCTAAGGTAACTGATTCTTGCAAATTTAACTTGTTATATTGAAATTGATAAATAACGTTCGGCTACACACGTTAATAGAATAACTAGATATGTCAGCAATTGATATGACAGATATTGTTAATTATTTATTAAATGTAAGTAATACGCTACATAACATACCTATTACGTAATATTAAAAAACAAAGTGTTACCTAACCTGTAATCTCCTAAGAGGTAGGTAAAGTAATGTTATGTAATATAGGTATTTATAATATATCGCAGATGTTATAATAGCACGCTTATCAAAATTTCATTTGTAGTATGTCTGCCTCATTGGTCGAGTGATTGCAAGCGTGACTGCCGATCGGGAGGCCCTGGATTCAAATCCCGATTAGGGTGCTATTAGATTTTTCTAATTTAGAACTTCTAGTAATGACTCGAAGTCTGAAATGGTGCCCGGTGCATGGCAATAGACTAGACCTATTCCATGAGACTTAAACGTAACTGGTGAAACATGGGAGTGTACTACACTCCTCTGCCTACCCCTTCGGAGGTAATAGGCACGATGTTACCTTCATTTGTAGTATAGGCTTTATATTTCATATAAATAAATTTTCCCTATTCGTTGATAGTGAGACAGCTGGTCGAAATTTGAAATTATTAGTGATATTGACATAAACGTTGATAAGGGTTATTTGTTCGTTCAATGCCCATCGAAATATCATAATTTCGAGTCGAGCCGAGAATTTACTGATGTTATACAATTATAAGCTAGATTTACACCATACTTTAGCTTTGAATATTTCCAGATCAAACATACATTTAACATTTTTAAACGAAATAAATGAAACAATTCGTCTCTTGAATATTAGAAATTAAGCGATGACGTTCTTTAAGGGAGGCCACTGTTCACGAGTAGACTGATAAAGGTCGATAATGGTGTGAATAATTGATGATGAAGGTGACAGATGATGATGACGATAGACACCAAAAGATACGTAGCAGGACAATTTGACACCCAATAAGAGGGAACACGATCTATCCAACTAATAAACCTTAACAACCAGTAAATCTCAGTTCAGATCATTAATTCTACACTCCTCATTAAAATTATCCACTTGTAATAAAAGCACCATAAAATCGCACTTTGAACACCTCAAGCTACCGGCGGGAGGTGATTCCCTGTATTTATGGCGTTAGATAAGGGACAAAAACTTCATCGGTTCTCCATTATCCTTAATAAGCATGGATTAGGGCAAAGCTTCTAGACCACGCCATAAATTTGAAGAAATTCTTTTATAATGGTTCTTTATCATCACACTTTATGAAGGTCCCCCTGTTCCCTCTGATAAGTTTGGTTTACTGCTCATATATTATGCCACGTTAATTGGAGGCTTCGGGTTAGCCGTTATATAAATAGTTTATTGGGCTTTATCACTTAGTGGCTTGTAACTTAGTATTTTATTACGATTTGTACCTGCCCTGTTGTAATCTCGTTTGTATGGCATACAAACGTTTTTTATTCTTCCTAATCTTACGCTTTGGGTTAGTGGGTTTCATTTAACAAAATTGTTATCACCTATCGCAGCAGAATGTCGAGAGTGCAATAGTCGTGTGCTCAAAACGTTCGAGGAACTTAGTATGTAAATAATTCCTAGAGAACTTTGCTTTAAACTATATCCAACCGTGACTTTTGTCTCGTTGAATATGTTACAGACCCATATTTTGTTATTGCAGTTAATAAATGCAATTATTTCTACTTTTAAGTTTGTTATAGATAGTGTATAAAAATGGTTTAATGTTGTATATTTAAATTACAAGTTAATTATATTAGAATTTAAAGTAAAGATGACGCGGGAACCGATAGGCATAATATTAAAAACTTATCTATAATACAAACATACTCGTATCATAAAGTTTTGTTATAGCGTTCGCGTCGTAACCTCTGCGTACAGACAAACAGAACATTAAATGGAAAATGTCACTGCACTCTGACATGTCGCTGTTGGAATCGATAGCATTTACTTTCAATATAAATCAGATTGCGAATTGTGTTGAGACGGGGAAACGTCAAATAATAACAGTGATCAAACGCAATTCAATATTTCTTCTTAGAAGTTCTTAAATATGTTTCTACTTGTGTGAGCTTTTCTCTTACTGAATGGTGTATTTATTTTTTTTATTTTCGTTTTTTTTATTATTTACTGAAAAACTTAATAATATTGAAATTAATCAATTTAAAAAACATAGGAGCACATCAAAAATTCATAGGTATACTTTATAATTATAATATATAATGAAATATTTTCGCGTAGAGTTACATTGAGCTGATCAAGACGTTCTAGTTTAGATATCCGATTCGGGTAGTACGGATTCTAATTTAACTGAAATTTTGACTCTGAATTTTAACTGGCATATTTCAATAGACTCAGCCTCTAATCCATGGAGGCCCCAAAATATAACAGGTGAATCGTGAGAGTGTACTACACTCCTTTATCTGAAAGTACCTAGTCAGTGGAAGGTAGTCTGCTGTTTCAGTGAAGGTAAAAAAATATCATGATAAATACACAAGACATTTAATCTAAATCCAATTACATTCAACTTGTCATGTCCTTGTCGCAATGTATCATATTGAGACGAGGTTAGTCGGATTGCTAAGCGCGCAGAGACGGGGAATATCCAAGAACTTCCTAATTCGATCAAACGTAATCCAATCTTTCTCGCGAGACGCTACGTGCGGTGTGCGGGTTTGTAACGTCTCTATACATAACGTATATGATGTATTAAGTATAATTATAAGATACGGGCTATTTCTATTTAGGTACTTAGGAACTCTTGCATTGTTTCTGTAAATTGCTATATGCTTTAAGGTTTTTGTCCGGTTGAATTAATAGACGGTTTTATGGAGAACAACCAGTTAAGTTTCATCATGTTTCTATAATAATGCTTATGTGAATCTATTAGAGAAATCCCTAAATAAGAATTGTTTTTATAACAAAAATTACACTGCTTCAAAGAAGATAGAACCCCAACCCCACCAAGCTATAATAAATGACCGTCACCTACGGATTGTCAAACTTTAATCGACCCTTAATCCGACATTGTGGACAACATGCCACATATTTTATTATATTGACGTTTACGTTTCGGAAATTCCTCAAAATGCATCTCATAGTTTTTTTTTTTTTATTATGAACTTACATGCCTATTTTATATAATATTTCTTTTTTAGTTTAACAAAGCAATGTTTATATTACAATCATAATACAAACAGTAGTTTTTATTCTCGCCTTCCTCACACATATCTACCCCTTTAAGGGAAGTCCGTAAATAACGAAGTAGGTACCTAGTACCACCGCGCTGAAGGTATTCACGGTAAGGATCGATAATACACCCCTTGAACCGATTGTCAGTTCTCATTAAACGCCTTCTCTATTCTCTTATTACAATTCCTTGTCGGCTAACAGACTTCCAGATATGGAGGAAAGACACGAATACATATTGAAAACATGAGGAATTATGAAACCGTTCAAAAACTCATTTTAATTTATGTAGTGTTTCGAATGTAATATTACAAATAACTACTTCATTGACTTATATATTA
The DNA here is from genome assembly GCA_018244795.1 of Parelbella ahira ahira. Taxonomy (NCBI): domain Eukaryota; kingdom Metazoa; phylum Arthropoda; class Insecta; order Lepidoptera; family Hesperiidae; genus Parelbella; species Parelbella ahira. The sequence continues at coordinate 10,811 of DWME01004395.1, forward strand.
TATAACTATTAGAGGAAATGTCGAATACCTACTTTAAATCTTTATGAATTCTTGTATTATAATAAATCAATTTCAGGTTGAGCATAGTCGAGAAAGATCGGTTGAAGATTAATTTTTTACACCTGTCATATGCTGGAGACGATGTATACAACCTGTATATTCCTTTAACGCATACCTTTGTTCACCCTTACAAGATTACGTCATCTGCGAGAGTATTCTATAAGCCGGGTAACATATTGAATATCGTAGGCGGTACAAAATTGATGCGACCGCATCGATTCAACTTTTTTCATGTAGATAATAATATTTTGAGACAACACGCACGTGGCCATTTACTACTCAAATTAGAGCCGGTGCTATGGTAACAAGATAACTGACTAATGAACTAACAATTCATAACTACAATTTAATTTCGAGACAAGGAACAAAAGCTCCTGGTCAGGCCACAAATATTTGCCTTGTCTAGTAATCTAATTTACAACCCCCGACTCAGTAGTTAGCATCGTTAACCACTAGACCAACAGATCTGTAGAGCTTACAAATAAACAATGTTTATGTATTGAACCTCAAATAGTTCTATCCTTACGGTGCAGTAAAAGACACAAAGCTGTTTCTAAGTACTGAATCGGAAAACATCTTGTACTAACCGCATGGCTCTGGACCGGATTGTGCTCTGCGGAAGAAATATAAACAACGATTTTGTGTTTGCAGTTGTATCTGGAACGAAAGCATTCAACAGTACCAACAAAGATTAAACACTTAACAAAAAACAATTGCACCTGGGACGAAATGGCCTAAAAGCACGAAGATATAACACTCAACATAAAACGGGCGAATCTGGGACGAAATGACCCAACAGTGCTACTATTTAACACTAAACAACCACATGGTTGAATCTAGGACGATATGATCCAACACTACAAAAATTTAACGCTAAACAAGAAGACGCAACGGTCGCAAATGTGACACACTGGTACAGATTTCAACACCCGTTTCGCTCCACAATCGTCACGAGATGTGAAGCCTGACTTAACTTACACACCTATCCAGTTGCGGGTGCGCGCAATTCGCCGAGCGGTTCGGTGTCCAGCTGGCTTGCGCAAGCGGCAAGGTGTCTTAACGAATGTCCCATAAAAATTGTGTACAGCCGACGAACTTACAACACCTGTTATGTTCGCAATCATTCCACTTTGCTGAGACAACAGCATCGCACAGCACGTTTAATAGTAATTATCACGTTTTATATTCAGCTTTTTACGTTACGATTCCTTGTAGCTATCGCAGGACACATAATCAAAATAAGTAACGTTACACGCAGTGCACCGATGAGCAGACTTCATATAGAATTTGAATCTGTAAAACGTTTAAAAATTACATGTTCGGCGCGAATATAATTACTAGTTGTAGATCCTAATGTACTAACGATTAGTCAACACAATATTAAGGAGATGCCGTTGCTTATCGATTTATGAATTATGATATCAAAACAGTGGACAGCACTTTATCAGCTTTGGAGGTTTTTAAAATGGCCTTTTTTAACGAACCCCACATTACAGCGCCTCAGGAAAACTCCGGGTGGAATCCTAGTCTAAAAGCACATTTATTGCAAAAAGTAGGGTGCGTAAACAACAATTTAAAAGATGTCTCATCCAACATATAGAGCAGTGAGTTCATTTGTGATAAATTCCAGTTGGTAAATCAGCACAAGATAAAATTTGACAGCATACGGGAAGTTCTGACCTTTTAATATTACGGGAAGACACATGCACCGCTATCAACTTCCTTTTGAGACGACTTTGGTCAGATCAACACGAACGGTACGCGGTACATGACGTGTGCAATGACCTTAATTCGACCGTTGCCACATTACTTTCCGCGGCCTTCGCAATCAGCGGTGCCCGAATTAAATAACAGAAAATTAATCTCAATGTATATCCAATATGTCACTTCGTGTTTACCAATCGCTTACATAACGTTACCCGAGATTGAGAACTGCTCCATGCTTGCGATTTGAGCAACCGAGTCGGAAATTAATACCTTTAATATTCACGAGCCTGGATTTAGTGCAACCATTTGTTTGTAGTTCTTTAAAATTATCCTTACAGTTGGAGACAGAAATAAAAGATTTCAATCTGTTAAATCATTCCAGTCCTTACATATTTTTCATGTTTGAGAGATCTCTTGGTGTAGTCAGTCACGCCACTGAAAAGAGTGAGAAGGTTATATGTGGACTCAAATCCGGACAAACATTCACGTTAGAAGCACAAGCGTTGAATTGCCTACTGTTTCTGGATGTAAAATTATCTACATAAATACATATCTAGATATTTACGTTTGTATGTTAATCAACTGTCTCGCTAACACGGCTCTGTTTAATTTGAAACCAGCTAACGGCGTATGAAGTGTTCTAAGATAGTTAATTGTATATTTCTATTAAACCGGTATAAGGACCGGAAAAAATGCGTGCGACAGGCAAATAAGCCTCACATAACACCAACTGTTTCATAACTCTGTACCCATTGCATCTCTTCCACGTTTCGAGTTCGAGAGTTTATGCAACTGCCGGCCATGCACTTTGTTGCGCTGAATATGTAATGGCGGTGTTGTGAAGTCTCTGTCTGTTCTCTTTTGAAGGATTTGAATGTATCATTAGAATTATAATGCGTCTCTTAGGTAATCTGCTCTGAGACAGATACACTTTAACCGTTTCAAGAACGCGTGATTCTTACATCCTGGGCATTTAAAAACAAAAATAATATAATTTATATTTTTAATTTTGTTCAGCACAGGCCAGCACTTGGCCACAGCTTTGCTTGGTGCAAAGCAAAAGTGGGGCCTATGGCGTGGCATGCTTGCCTAGCTAGCCTTAACTAATACATCATTATCAGACAGAACTGCCATATAGGCATGTACTCTCTGTGATCACAAAATGCTAAAAAATTAGTTATGCATTGTTTAATAATTTTTTTGCTGTAGTTTCACATGTTCTTATTTGTAGTTGAGCCTAAATGTATACGCCATTGCAATGCGGATTAGTTCTAAATTAGTTAGATGGATGATTTAAACGCTTTGCGAGTTCTGTCGTGTTTCATTGAGAGTTGAAGAGGAGGGAGGGGGAAGGGGGGCTCTTTAATTTATAGATTACCACAAATAATGATAAACAGTAATTAATCCTCTTATCATTCATCAGACATTTAAACCATATCTTCGAGGTATTTCAACACGTTTAAACAATTCACAGCGGATCATGCAACATTCATACACAATATATAATGTTATTCTAATTACAATAATTGAAACTTGTCTCTCTCATAACCAGAACAGACATTATGTCACACTGACAGGAAGTATGGGTACATCTGAAGTCGTTGTCTATAAACCTACAAAAATAGCATATAGATAAACATGCGACAGTAGCGCCCTCATTTGTTCCTAACCTTAATTAAGAATAAAATTTAAAATTGTCAAACTCCATTGCGTTCACGGAGAAGTATAAGACTAGGTATTGCCAAAGTTGAGAAGTGTAAAAAGCTAAAATTTGTATTCACTATATAGATATATGTACATAAGTACCTAAAATTGAATACAACAAAACATTGATTATTTGCGTTCCAAATGACATAATATAAGGGTCTGTCAAACAGTAGCATAGAGAAACGACTTATAGAAGGGTAATCTTTGACATAAGAACCTCAATAAGGTTAAAAATAAAAACGGTAATTACTATCGAATATCGATCGCTACTGGACCATTCTCTCTCATAAGTCGTTCCCTCATTACTGACAATCGTAATCCCGCTTATACTATACAGCGTCTTCCTCCAGAAGGAGCGATCCTCTGCTTGATGCAATGCCATGTTCCTTAGCATTTTTAAGTTTTGGGCGACCACTAGTTATTGTTATTCGGTCTTCACACCAGGCACCCTTAAGAGGTAGGCAGATAACACAGAAATCCAAACATCTGTATCTTAACAAAGCAGAGTGTTACTTCAACTTTAATCATTCTTTATACACGAGTATTAAACTTTGTATTCTACTTACCCCTTATATGTACATTCGCATTCTTCTCTCGCGCAGGCGTAAGATAGTCTAGATCGGCGAGCGTGATTTTTTATAGCTTTTTTCTTAAGCGCACGCATCGTCCCACTTCGATGTCCGTTACACGGCATTGTTCACTTTGCGTCAGTTCAATGGAAAACTGACCACACTATAGCCTTGCACTTGACTATTTTAACACTTGTCTATTTTATTACTTGTCTATTTTAGCACTTGTCTATCTTTACACGTGACTATTTTAACATTTGTCTATTTTTACACATGAATATTGTAACTTTTTTACACAATACACAATGTTAAAATAAAATTTACCATCAATTAACGCTCAACGTAACAGATCTTATCAATCATTTACAGGCAGTATGCGATTGTTAATTATTGCATAATACGATTACTCAGTGGTACTTCGTCTGGACGCCTCATTGTTTCAACAAAAATATATGTTAAAATTGTCTGAAAGTTAAACATAGTTATTTCAATGGTAAATTGCCACGATATCTTACTATGAGTAGTCTCGCGAGTGTTTTATACACATGATCATATTTATGTATATGTACCATGTTAATATACATATGTAGTTGGTTTATCCAAAAAAACTCACGCGAATTAATCCGGTTTTTTATATAATAAGAAAAGACATCCATTAGGTTTTAGTATTTTATATGAAGAGTGCAGAAAACGAGATGGCAGTCATCACGAGTGATATTACTGCCTATATCCTACTCAGAACAAGATTATAGAAATATCACTATCAGTGTCAATTACTTCTATTAATAATGCTATTTAACAGTATTACACTAGTTTATTACTTAGAATTATTATACTCCATATATTTATATATATTCTTCTTCTTAGCGTGGCGATGACAAACATATGGTATAGATTCCACTTCACGTTATACAGCGGTATAAAACAGGTAAGCAGGCCAGTCGGTGGCAAGCAATCATTGCACCTGATAACGATATGCATCAATCTCATATCTGGTCTTATTTCCTACTTAAAACGAATCACTAGTCAATTTACAACTCTTATTAACTCTTTTCTACACCAGTCTTTAACGGCTTATCAGATAAATAGTCAGTATACGTAGCTTTTAACATTTACTTGTCTCAATATCGTACTGAACCCAAATAGTAATACATCTAAAAGTATTCAGCTCACAGTTTAATGCCCAAAATTGAAAGTTTATTCAAACATCATTTTCACTTAACGATCATTAATTGAACACTAATTATAAAAATGATTGCAGTAATTGATAATGGTTTCTACTGTATTGTATTGCATGATATAACAATCATCATAGAACGCGGAATAGGTCACATACCTATATCTAATTTCGTATACTGCACAAAAATACTGTTTAGAAGGAAAACTAAACATTACCCTAGATCATACAAGGAAACTTATAATTTACATCAATATGGATTTAACTTAGCATAAGCATCTCTATAGGTAACATCAATATTTAACGTAGAAGTGCGAACTAAATTTTAACAGTTTTATTAATGAAGAGAGTTTCCGCTATATGAACATGTCTGATG
>DWME01004396.1:0-16405 GCA_018244795.1 Parelbella ahira ahira
TTTATTTTTATTTTTTTTATGATTTGGCTTAAAAATACAAACTACCCTCAATTTCCATCCTACTACCATCAACTCCCAACTTGCAACTTTAATTTTCGCTTTAATTTTGCTTTGCTTTATCCCCGAAGGGGATAAGAGACCTAAGAGAAGTGAGAACACTCCCACGTTTCACTAGTTACGTTTACGTCCCATGGAATAGGTGGTAAGCCTATTGCTATACACCGGGCACAGATCTAGACTCCGAGCCACTTTTAAAAATATAATAATATTTTTTCGACAATATACCACAGCCAACCACCCATATCACAACCCACCTACGTATATTCACCGACGTACACCCACACCCGCCCTCGTTTGGAAACCTGAATAATTTAATTGAAAAAAATATATTTTATTATATATTTTCTATATGGTATTTAGGTTATTGGTTAATATCTAATTAACTTTTTTTAGTCATTTTTCATAATGAACGTTGAATAGGTATATTTCGATAGATGGAATAGTCTTACTCCTTTCAAAATTTTCAAAATTCGTAATGGTCGGAGCATGTTTATTTTCGTGTCTGTCTTTACTGGTCTACGGTGACGTATAAATGGCTTATAAAATGAGAAAAATTGTTGTTACTCACGTGTCCAACAACTCAAATGCTATCTGGCGCCCCGTATGATAGGAAAGATTTTTACGTTACAGAAATGTCTAAGACTGCTAAATATGGATCTATTTGTGAAATTATGACGTCTGCAGAGCTATTTCCTTATCAATTCGAAGTGTAACAAGGTTGCTGCTTCATAGCTTCCGCTGGTACGTACAAACGTTTAGGGAATAAAAAGATTACGTTTTACGGGAAACTATTAATAATAGTGGTCATTTTGATGTTTATATTGAAATAGTTGAATCAACAAGTGGTAACAATGTTAATATCAGTAATGATCATGTGAAACAAAATAAAGAAAATGCGTCATCTTTAGTGTTGGAACCTCAAGAAAATGGGTCAGTGGTATATTCAAATTAAACTGGGGACCCGCTATGTAAAATAATGGGAACGCATTCCACTGCACAGTACCTTAGATGATGCGGAAATCTGTGTAATGACAGATATTCTAATTAAGTGATTTATTTTCTGAATTGATAGATTGTGAACAACCAAACACTACTACATTACGCCTAACAATTTTCAATTCGATTTAAATCCAAGTGTAATTCAATTATTTTACGTCCAGCGGAGCGGGCGGCTATCACCTATAATAATAAAATTATAAGTATACATAGTTCACTGATAATTTTAAGGAAGGTATATCTTATGTAGTCTAAACGGAAAACACATATCAGGACGTTATCAACACTCCTTTTAAATAAACAAAGAATTCACGAGACAAATATCTTAATTTTAACCATGTGTAAGTATGTAATTGTGTGTGCTTGTGTGTATATGATTTAATTGTATATTTGTACAAGTGTACTATCAAATACCTTACTGTTCTACATGCCATACTTTTTACGCTCTGTATCAATATTTATAGCTCTCCCTGTAATACTGTTGCTTTTATATAGTAATTTTCTGTACGAGAGCAATGTACTCGATGCCCAGTAAGTACAAATTTTCAAACTGAACTCTGAGCTTACTTACTAACGAACCGTAAGGAAATTTCCTATCATTTATTTCCGTTCATCGTCATGGACGATTTCGATTTTTACTCGCAACAAAGAATTTTTGTATGTCTAAGTAACAGTCAAGTAATTTTCAACAGTCTATAATATTTACGTTAGCTAAAAAAATCCTCTATTTACTCGTATCTGTATGCATACATAATAATTATTTATGATTGTCGCAGGCAAATAAATCATTGTCAGCCGATGTTTGCAATATGACGCAACGGAGAGGAAAACAAATAGAAATTATTTTAAGACTGTGTTGGTAGGGCTGCAAATTTAATATAGGTACTTATCTCAAAGTATCGATCAAAAATGTCAAACGGCATTTGGTCAGTGTGGCAAACTAGACTCAAACCTTCTCATTCTGTGAGAAAACCAGCGTACAGCAGTAGAATGATGGAAGGATTGATAATGATGTAAAGCCGTGATAAAGCTACCTAAAATTAATAGCATTATTATTGTTTATTTGCTATTACTTCGTGTTTTTTCTATTACCCAGGGTTGACCGGGTAAAAATGCCCATAGGCATTAAGTAGGTACATCCTTGTACCCTTTGGTTTTGTCCAAGAATAAATAACTTATTAGCGGTAGGTAGATAACAGCGATTTCATCTAAAAAGTGAAATGAAATAAAATTGACTCTAAGCGCATGATCTAACGTAAAATTAGGAAAACATGAAAATGCATTATGAATGTGGGTAATAAAAATATAAAGTATAACGTAGCTACTGAAATATGTACATTTCTATGTTACGACAAATGTGAAAACCCTTACGGAAGAAACTCTAATATAAAGAGAGGTTATCTCAACGTTATTCAATCATATTCCAATCTCTTAGAAAAGTATAAAATTGAATTTGAAATTGAATTTTACTTTTGAAATGGAGAAAAAAGAGCAAAGTGAAAAGGCGCCAGGACACACATGTTGGCAATGGAGCTTAACCATATTAGGTATTTTTTAACAATCTCAACTTCGAGAGTAGGTACTAGCATACCTTCATTTTGTTGTCAGGGGAATCTTCAAAGATTTCGCCTGTACGCCTGGGAGATATGCCGAGCTGTGTGATTTTTACCCCACTGAAACCCCTTCTGGCCTTCCCAAAAAACTAAAATATATATTTTGGTTTATTCCAAATTAACTCATTTGTGCAATCAACAATGTATTTGATTTTATCATAAATTGTTATCTTGTTGGGGCTGGGAAAAAGACATCCCTTGACCCTATGCCGGGATACAAGGGTGTCGTAAGAGACAACCAAGCCTGGCGCTGGCAGGTCGCGGCACCGCGCGGCCATGTACGGGTAACAGCGCAGGCGGCGCAAACAGCAGTTCTGTGCGATTCCCGATCCGCATTCCTAAAGTGGGTATTAAGGTAAAACCGCATCAGGGGAAGCCTATGGCCAAAACAGGCTGATTATGTTTTTTATAATTCAATTAAAGACAAGCTGTCTGTAAAATTCTCTACTATTGTTTGAACTATTTATAAACACTAGCCATTAGGTACCATAACAAATTTCTTGTCTAATAATTATGTCGTGCGGCTTTGAAAATAAGTCTTGAGGAGGTTAAAAATTTGTGCCTTATGGTATTTGTATGTGAAGAGCATACCAAGAATAGGTATAAGTAGAAAGTAATTAAAGCACTTGGCGCATGTTCGTGCCGTTGCTAGCCACCGACCGGTACCTACGCGCAGTTACTTCTAAAGTTACGACTAAAAGGCGACACTTATATTAATTCTTGTACAATAGCTAACCTACCTTTACCAGACAAAATTTAAACAATAAAAAAATGAAACATCTTGTTTCTCGTGTTGTTATATTTACTTTGTTGTAATCTTCAGTGAGCATGACCACATTGAACTATGGTTTGGACGTTGGCTGGATATCTCCTATGACGGAAATTCTGCAATCCGAACATTCACCAGCTGGAGAACCCCTATCTGATACGACGCTGTCGTGGATCGCCAGTACCATATGTTTGGGGGCCGTCTTCACAGTGCCCGTATATTCTTACATTTCCGATAGATACGGGAGCAAAGCTAGCGTCATAGCCATTACCATACCTCAGGCGGTAAGATGAGTAATTTCTTTTACCTTAACACGTTCACTGTGGATCATCCGTAATCGGTTCGATACAGTTTCACTCTTTCCAGATTTCCTGGATAACGAGACTATGTTTCGCATCAAAGTCAAGTTTGATTATTTCTCGAATATTTAGTGGCTTCGCGGCCGGGGGATGTTTTAACGCGACAGTAATGTATATTAAGGAGATAAGCCAGGATAGCATTCGAGGGATTTTGGCTTCTTTCATCATACTATTTCAGAACAGTGGTATTTTTATTATGTATGTGATGGGTATATACTTCGATTATTACACAATTCTCTGGATTGTCACCGGTTTACCAATAGTAACAGGAATTCTCCTCTGCAAAGCCCCCGAATCACCTTCGTTTTTAATTAAACAAGGAAGGATAGAAGTAAGTATAAATTCACTTTCAAATACAATGTCTACTAATAATATTATTTCCATTACAATACTGGTGATTCAACACATCTTTTGACTTCAAATATAGCGCTTGCATTGATATTATATTAGAAATATGTACGTGTAATGTGTAATGGTGGCTTATGGACTTTCGCTTATTTTGTTATTTATTTTAAGTCTCATGTACCTATTTTGGTGTTGGTGTGCAAGTTATAAATTCATTATACTATTTCATGATTTTTCAGGAAGCTATAGGAATAGTAGCTTTCTTGAGAGGGTTGGACAAAGATCACAAAATAGTATTGAGTGAGATAAACGAAATGAAGACTGCAAACGATTATTTCAAATCACAGCCTATCATGTCGTTAAGGAAAATTGGTAAGATTGAGACAGTTATCATTACCATTTATGAGAGTTTGTATGGCGCTGTTTTAACTTGAAATAATGTAATTTCACGCATTTTAAGTAATATTCAAGCCGCACACCTAGTTCTTATCTAATAAAAGTTCATATTTTAGCTTGACTGTAATGGTATCTCAAAATATAGTTCTTTTAGCATCTCAAATTCCAAATCAATTTATTCATTGTAATTTCATAGATGTAAATATACAGAAACTTATATTAAAGTTTCGGAAAAATTTAACAAATTCTGTATCAGATTGTATTTATATTTGTAATGTTTCACGAAAAACTGGCAAGATGACGAGGTAGAACCAGTCTGGGCACTTACTGCAACTAATTACATATTAATGTCTTTTGTAGTGCAGAATCCAATTTGGCGTCGTGGCATAATCGTATCGATAGTGATTGTCTCGGTTCAAGCATCAAATGGTGCATTTGCCATCACGACCTACGCATCAACCATTTTAACCTCGACTGGTGTCAAGTTCAGCATCAGCCCAGATATATTGGCTTTGAGCATTCCAGCATTACTGATTATAGGATCGACTGTTAATACATTGTGTATCGATAGGATTGGAAGAAAGGTAAAAAATATGTTCTGCTTTATGTGACCACGTCCACTGAAGTACGAATCGCTCATATAATTTTTCGTTTCAATTATGATATATGCAACATCATTTTGACATGCTCTACACCGTAGTTCAGAAGGATAAAAACGAAACAAGTTTTTTCCTCGTTTTGTTTTATTTCAGACCCTGAACGTAATGGGACTATCAACATCTGTATGTTCAATGTCGTGCATAGCTGTGTGCATGCTGTTGAAGGATTATGGCATAACCGTTCCAAGCTGGTTACCTATAATTTCCATGATGGTGAGCGTTTCGACATATGCTGGTGGCATATCGCCCCTGCCATTTGTCATCATGGCCGAAATGTTTAACTTTCAGGTAAAAGGAAAATTCCTGCTACTTTTCCTAAATTTTATGCCTAGCTGAAGCTGTACAAATTCAAGCGAATTCAAAATATTGTTTTATAATTGAAAGATTACTATTGGTAAGAATTAATACATCTCAAAAACTGTTATTTCACCTGATTTTAGGAAGTTTTTAAAGAAATTTAAGTGTTAACGTGCCAAATTTTCCGAGAGAGCCCGATCGCCGTGATCTCTAAAAGAAATATAGCAAGTCGCGGTTTTTCCCTGTTACACTATGTCTATTACATTTTTCTTGGGGCAAGTGGCGATTAGTCGTTCTGTCTTTATTACAGACAGAAGCTCGTAATATAACAGTTAACTTTTTCTGCGGCACATAAAGCCACTCAATCTCAATTCTCAATACTCCTGCTTAGGATGAACCTGATATTTAACAGTCTACGTGTCTCTTTCTTGGCGTCATGGTTTGCGATGATGAGCAATGTACTAATATCTATTAATAGGCTGATTAGATATATTTTTTTTACTACTGAAGAGACTGAGTAACTACACATCAACTGCGGTGCGATAAAATTGTAACTTGGAATGATATTCGGAAACATATGTATTTGTTTAAATAAGAATTTTATCCATTTCCAGATCCGAGCAAAAGTTTTCGGCCTAGTCGTAACATGGGCGTGGTTTATGACATTCTTGCCAGTTGTGGGTTTCATGCCATTATCGAATGCTCTGGGCCTTCACACTATCTTCTTTATATTTGCGGGCATCAACCTATTTGGAGTTGTCTTCACTCTTGCCTTCTTACCTGAGACCAGGGGAAAGAGTACGGGTCAAATTGAAAAGGACATTGCAGTCAGATTAGGATTGGAGGAGATGGATAAAAACGTCACATAAACAATTTAAGTAACGAGGGCTGTTACAGGTTACATTTTTGAGCCTGAAAGTGGTGTTCAGTATAATGTGAATCTTGAGCAGATGTTTAAATTATGTTACTGTTCGACTTTTCTGAAAATTGTTTTTTTACCTTTTTGTGATACATAAACTCACTATTCAGATATTTGAAATAAAGCCGGTCAATTGGTCGCGATGTCTGTCTGTGACGATGATACTTTTATACTTTTTGTATGTTTTTTATATTTTTTATATTCATTTGAAAAAAAACCATTTTGTTTCGTCTTTACTTTTTAAATGTCTGTCTACATGTAGAGTAACGCCGACACGATTATTGTTTTCTTGATTATTATTATTGTTTTCATCAAAAACGATGATGTCTTCATTCAGTGAGGATTTTTTTATAAATAAATAAAAATATAAAGCGACAGTTTTTTTATTCTATTTACACAAAGTACAAACAACGTACAAAATAATACAAAACAAAAAGAAAACTTAGTATTATAATTTAAAACCGCCAATTGATATCGTAATAATAATATCAAGGAGAAGAAGTAATAATAATTAACATCAGGCCAGAGATTATAAACTCTGAAGTCATTCAAAAACTATTTAAAATTATTATAACTTGATATGAGCTAGATAAACTAAGATCTGTACAATTAACATTAAGAGAATTACTCTGAGGTCACTAATTATTAAGAAGCAATGACTGTAACCAGGATTGCACGCGCGGAGCAGAAAGCCTTGTGAACAAGGTAGCTGAGCTAATGGTGCAACGCTGCGGTATCCAGCCAGACGTGATCCCCCAAAGGCCATCTTTTGCCACCACCGGAGCCCCAGGATCAGGCTGGCGAACAAAAGGATACACATTTTAAATATCTATTTATTATTTAAATGCTGTAATTAAAACACTTCCATCGTTTTAAGATTCAAAGTGAAACTCCATACAATCTAAAGTGATTAGCAATATTTAAAAAATACCACGTTGATCCGAGTGGTCGCAAGAGCCACTGTTAATCGAAAGATCCTTAATTCGATCCCCGGGTATGTGATGTATACTGTTGTTTATTTCTAACTTGAAATTCCTAGTAGTAGCTCCGAGTCTGGATTATTAGCCGGTCTAAAGCAATAAGTATACCGCCTGTTCTATTGTAGGACGTATAACATCACAGGTTAATCGTGGGGTATACTACGTTCCTCTGGCTACTTCTTCAGGGAAAGACGGGCGTGATACATTATTGTGTGAAAAAAATACAATATCGATCTGTACCATATGACTCCAGCTATATTCTATAAATATATACATAATATATCAGAGGGAAATAATACTGACAGCATAGAGTTAAGCCTTTTATAATGCGTCCATATCATATGATGCTTGATATTTTTTGTGGTTGGAAGAAGTCAATGGAGATAGGCTAATTTTTTATCATCATAATAAAATATATACATATGTAGGTACATATACGGGCCATAAAATAGTACCCTGTGAAACTCCAAATTTCATCTAAACTATTTGAGTATGGAAAACTTACCATACAGAACGAATGATGAGACACAATTGGTTCCAAACATAAATTAGAACGATCTAGAGTGTCGTTGGTCTTATTCATAATCTTATCGCATTTGCTTCTAGGAATCAAGTTCTGCGTCGAAACCCTCATACTATTCTGCTTATATCGTTCTTTTGCCGATTGAGGAAGTATTTGATTCTTTATCTATAATTAAAGAAACATATGAAGTAAGTGATTATAGAAACTGGCTAAGTGTATAAAAGTATTGTAACAAAAAGTAATTAAAATATACAGCTATAAATATTGCATAAACTCCATTTTACAGAGTTCTATAACGTCAATAGAAGTAATCGTATGCTTGATTGGCCATGAAAATAATTTGATCCGTAATAACTCAAAAGGTACTGTATATATAATACTAAACAGCGATACGTCACAAACAAAAGAGTCGCTTCGAATATAAAAGCTGATCTGTTCTTGTCAAACCTTGTTTTTAAGTTAATTTTTAACGCCTACAAACGAATAATGCTCATGTGTAGTCTGATTTTCGAAAACGCCCAATTCTTTTAATTTTTGTTATTCGCATATATTTAGATTATCGTTTGATAGAGTCCTTTTCTACTGTGTACACGATGTTTACATCTACTAAATCGTCGTGGCAACTCTTGTTTTCTTACTAATGATTAACTAACTTGGGTGTTCTTAACTAACTTTTTGGCCTTACGGCGTTTGTACCAACCCTAAATTAAGATTTAAATTCTATTTTCAATTTGTTTTGTTGTTCATCAGCACTTTCTACCATCAACAATCTTGATATACCTATATATTTAAGAAGATAGAATAAAATTATGTTTTTACTATACTTACAATCAGTCTTGGCCAATAAGTGGTTAAAAACTTTGCGCTCACGACTCTTCCTTTAGTCTTTGAGATAGCTATCGGTGTCACATACTCATTATATCCAACAGCTGTTGCTAATTTCAGTAATGAAACATCGAATGGTGGCTTTTTGTAAATATAAGCGGGATGTATTTCAATCCATTTGATAGCGATCATAACGCCACCTCTTTTGCAATTTATAGATCCAAGTCGTGCTTTGAATAACTTAATCGATTCTCGTACGCTAGAACAGTTTTTGTAATCTTTTTTAAATAATGTCATTATTTATTTATAGGTACGTCTATGAAATCCTTTGAACTACTCATTGCAAGACTGATTCTGCTGCTAAACGTATATTATTAATATGTGATCCATTAAAATTCTAAACTCATCTTAATGCGTCTAAATTCGCAATAGAGTACGAAAATTTCATTTATTCAATCTCGTAACCTCAATCTTAAATACCCTATTATAAATTTCCATAATATGCATGTGTACATACAATACTGTTTCTTATTTGTTGGTATTTTATAAAACATAAGAAGCATGAAAATTAACTTACTTATAAAATTCACCAGCAGTCGTCAACACCCATTGTTTATCTACCAGGGCTCCAGAAGCGTAATGGGATGACTTCTTCTGAATCGACACCGAATAGGGATGATTCATTTGAGGTTTGTTACTAACTGTTCTGTTCACCTCTTTCTTTATCCTATTTTGCTGGTGCTCAATTGGTTTTATGGATGAGTATTCCAATGAAACTGAAATGTCATACCATTATAAAGTTTTATGTGAAGTAGTGACAAATGCTGGTTACATTTTCCTCTGTATGAAAAGTTTCAGTTCGTATTTGCAGCCCCTATTGATCTGTATCTATTCACAATTATGACTCACCTGTTTATTATATGCGTTAGTAAATGCGTTCCCGTCTCCAAAATGGTAAAAATATAATATTTACCCAGGTTACTTTCCAATTTGATAAAATGGGTTCCAACATTACAGTAATTGTCAAATGCGAATAGTTAATTTTAGTGAGTGTATTGTTCATAATGTACACAAACAATGTTTTACATACTTAAAACAAGTATATAGGTACCCATAATACATATTAAGTACATAATATAGTATAATTATATTTCATTAGCTTAAAGTTAATAAATAAAAAAATGCATATTGTTTACCTTCGTTGATATGTAACGTCTCGTTGTCCATCTCCGACATATTCTCCGAAGCAATACGATTTTCTTGTGAACTCACGTTAAATGATTCATAACTTTCTGAATATAAAGAAGAATTGTCGTCTACTCCATATTCCTCTTTTGCATCTTCATTATATTCTGTACTTACATTCCTAATATATGCAATAATTAATATTAGAAATATTCTTAACGTACAATCTTCCATAGCTACTATATCTTCTTATGTATGCAAATATTCAATATTTTTTATTTATATTTAATTATTTGAATTAAAATTTGGTCAGCTAATCATTTCGTTTGTGGCGTAGATTCTAAGAGCAGATTGCAATGTGACTTAGAACCAGCTGTTAAATACTATTGTCAGGATAAAAAGAATTTGGAAAATAAAACGTGCGGCAAAAAGATGAGTTTGTTGGAAACAATTGGCGCACGTCAAACGCATCTGGGCTTACAATGAAGCTGAGTTTTTATCATTTTGCACTTGAAGAAGAAATGATTGTGGAGTTAAGTTCGTTTATTGGTATACATTGTGCAATTGTTTAGTAACCAACAAGTTAACGAGAATATCATTGACAACAGTACATATATAGGTACCAATAAAAATTAATAAACACGTTTAAAAATGCTTACATATATTATAAATACTGTGTTGTGTCTCTACATATCACCATCAACATCCTGAATTAACAAATATCTATGTATATATTGAAGCCTATTTTTATGTATTATAATTTTTCTAGTATAATTCTTCGCCGTTAATAACTAATAGCATAAACATTGACAAATAATTTGGACACAAAATAGAATCCTAAAAGATTAAGACTTTTTTATTTTAAAAATCCGAGTAGCTATATACATTTATTAGCTATTTATAACTTGTCCGTCCGTCATACTGCCGTCCATCAATCTGCCGTTTCACATATACTTCCTCTAATGAGCGCATTTATGCACTTTCAGAGAGTTTTGTCCATAATCTGCCATCCTCAATCCGTACGTAGAGCATGCGGATTAAGGATCGCAAAGAAAATCGTCTTGCACTACTGCTGCACATCTTCAAAACCCAACATCAGGCCTGTAATCCCCGAAGGGGTAGGCAGAGGAGTGTAGTACACTCCCACGTTTCACCAGTTACGTTTACGTCCCATAGAATAGGTGGTTAGCCTATTGCCATACATCGGGCACAAATCGAGCCTCTATGTAAGTCACTAATAGAAATCCTAAATTACAAAAATCTAACAGTAGGTACCCAACCCGGAATTTGAACCCAGGATATCTCGATCGGCTGTCGCGCATACACCCACACGACCAACGAGGCAGTCAAATCAACATCCCCAGAACATCATCTGTTCTAAAAAGGATACCATAATCAGCGGTGGTTGATCGGGGTTCAAAAATGAAGTTTGGAGTTTTCCGATTATTTGCCCCCTACGCCTTAATGCCAAATCAATTTAACCTAGTGATTACTTAATGGGTTTGTTAAAAGGTGTAGGTAAATTTCTTGCTCCCAACATTAGTAAGTCGTGTTTGTGTCAAGTATTACACAATTGTTTCCGCAAACAAATGCCTAGCACAAAGCTGTTTTCCTTCCAACATATAAACCAGATATTGTGAAGTCGGTGAGACGCAAATGGCTTCTAATAATGCTTAGACGCAAACACGCTGGATATAATGTGTAGTTTAATTAAAATCATATTTATAATTAGGATTTATTTTAATCTTAGTTCTAGTGTTGAAAGCGGTGAGTTCAGTTTTTTGTAAGTTTGATTATTATCATTATATTTTTTGACAAAGAACTCTTTAATAAAAAGATGTGTAGGTTTTCTAAAAAATGCGCGGTCAATCTTATTTAGCGCATTAATATTTCCCACTTGACAGGATTATGGCCAAACGCAAGCCTATTACACAATGAAATAAAAATAATAATATATCTCATTAAATTGAACAAAATGCTGTGATTTTGAAACCTTAATTATGGTTGGGTATCCGCTAGCGACAGTGACAAAATCAACTTTGACTCGTGGCTAATTTGTCCAGGAGCTTAATTGAAATCTATGCCATTGACCGAAAATAAAAAAATAAAAATTTTTAGCAGCAACAACAGCTCACACAGATCTAGAATGTGAATTTCCACCGAAGTTGGAAGAAGATCTCACACACGTTAGGAGAAAAAGGCTGACTACCGAGACTGGCCTGGTCTGCTTAGAGGATTACCCATACACGGTGTCGGTCAGGTATACCATTCAATATTTCTATATATAGGTACTGCAACGGTATTCGGGACTTTTGGGTCTTCTATTTTGTTAATTTTTCAGAACAATCTTATACATATTATACCAAATAATTGTGCACCTAGGCGAAAAAAATCATGTTCATCAACCACATATTTATTTGTTCTAGTTGAAAATTTAACCGGCTTAGCAGTCAGGTGCTCAAAGTCGAATCTATCTGTCATTGATGATACGTATAATTACATAAAATTGAAGAATAATTCTATATTATGTCCGTTTGTGGTTTTCTGTTCAGGTTGCATGGAAAACACTGGTGCGGAGGAGCTATAGTTGGAACACAGTGGGTACTGAGCGCTGCCCAATGTTTTGATTAGTAAGTTTATTAAAGTAAACGGCCAATGCTAATAATCATTAATATCAAATTTTCAATCAAAACTGTAGAGCTTTATATAGTTGCACTGACTTCTAAACAGTATCTATATCTATTCCAGATTTGTATCTAGAGGTGGTAGGTGTAGGTAGATGAACTGAATGTTTGTTGATTTTCATAGCAGAAAAAAAATGTCACGACTGACGATGTCATCTAGATGAAATCTGCGGAGTATCGAATGTTGTGGCACACCTTAGGATAGTCTTAAGTCGAGCAATGGAATGATAGAGGCTGACGTAAAAATGATGATAATCGTGATGACATAACTTAAATAACTTTTTTTAATATAAACCTTATAGAAGCATTTGGAATTATTTGCAGCGTAGCAAACGAGGAAGTAACTATAAGGATGGGTTCAGTATTCAGGGATTTCGGCGGTCGGATCCTGTCAGTTGAAGACATCAAGCGTCACCCTGATTACAAAGTGGACCAGTACTATCCGGAGCACAATCTTGCTATGGTGAAGGTCAATAATGAAAAATTCTTACTCATTCGTAAACTAATGAATGAAATATTATCAATCTTTGTGTGTATGTCAGTGAAATATACGGTGCGAAAAGATTTTCCATCATCAATACAGTTACCCGATCTGCGTAAACTAACCTTACATATTATATGGATTAATAGAGGCACATGAGAGGAATAAGTAATAATAAAATCTTATAAGATTCTCCTGTTTACCTATTATTGAGAATGTCTCATTGATAAATAATTTTTTCTTTTGCAAATTATTTTTCTCCGTTCAAGCAGTAGCATTAAATTTGCGGTATAAACTCTAAAATTGTTTATTTTTCAGGTAAACTTGCAAATAGCATTCAACGTTCGGATCCAGACTGTGACAGTGGCGTCAGCAAATGCCGAGCTGCCTTTACATTTTGGAGAAGTTATCGTGACTGGATACGGCTCGGTAGTAAGTTTTTGTGTATACCTAATAATAGTTCAATGAAGTTTTGTTTGCTTTAGCATTGAATAAACTTGGTCAGCCGGCTGTATATAAAAAACTCGCTACTCAATACGTTTCTGTGTGATAACAATACAATTTATGACAAAGTCTGTCCAAAAATCTGTCATAAAGCATTGCCTTAACAACAGTTCGAGTTTTTTATATATTTTCTGATGTAATTTCTATCTTCTGGTGTACCTAATAAAGTATATTGTACTCATCCAGGTCACAGGACAAATTCGGGAAGGCGAAAACCAGGAGCTAAGACGCATGATCGTTCGGGAGGTGCCCCGCGCGCAGTGCAGGCTGCTGTACGGCAACGACTACCACCTGCAGCACGACCACATGTGTCTGCAGAGTGTACTGAAGGGCGTGGCGTTATGCGCCGTTAGTCCACATTTTTTGAAAACGCATAATATTTTACACAACAAAATCAATGAATTCATATCATAATATAAAACCTAATACCGAAAAATGTAATGTGAGACTTTGCTAAGTAGGTATCTGTTACTTCTCGTCTTGTTATTTCGTCGATACTGAAAATCATGACTATATTTAGGGAACTTTGTCTCAAAAATACAGTGATGGTATTAGTGTCGATTCGCGGCAATTCATCCTCGACTATTGTGTTAAGTCAATTCATCCTGTCCTGTCTATAGTATTGCGAATTTAAACTGATCGTCTCATGGGATTTCATCTTCTTAGCTTATACTTTGCTTATATAAACATACAATCATGTGAGTCAATGAAGCTGTTTGCACGGCAACAAGAAATATCTTATTTTAATTAAATAAAGATGATAGTAAAATATATTAGACAAAAAATATTTCATCCCCTTGGGTCATTAGACGGCGTCATTCGATTGTGAACAAAAGCGTCATGTAATATTGTTGTTCCAGGGTGACACGGGTGATCCAGCCGTTCTCTTCAGTGGCTTAAACCGAGCAGGCACATTGTTCGGTATAGCGCTGTTCTCTGGCACTGAGGAATGCGCATACAAGTCTAAACCAGGAGTATTTGCTAAGGTTGGATAATAAGTCATAAAAAACTCATAGAATGAGTATTTTTATGATTCATGCTAAGATATCCTTCCTGTCGTTTTATCTTTCCTTATTCTTCTTCTCCTCTTTTCCTTCTAACTTTATCTTATCATCTATAGTGTAAGAAGCCTAGAATACTTGGGACAAACTGCAGATAATGCTTATATAACGCAAAAGAAGGTATCGGGCTCGTGCTGTCACTAATGTTCCCGTAGTCTTGGCATAAAATATCTTACATAAATATATAACAAACTCTCAGTTGTGGACCTTTTTTGGAAAGTTTTACATTAATAAGTCGGTGACCTTAGTTCTCTGTCGGATAGTAGCATTTCTGATCCTATCTTTCAGAGAGATTCCGAGCTTAGCACGTTCCATAGCTCGTTGAATATAAATATATTCCTGGATACAATTACTGGATGAAATTATATTCTAATTAATTCGTATTATGTATGTATGTTATTGTATTTCAGGTTTCGTACAGTCGATCATGGATAGACAAAGTAATGAACGAGTCATTATATCCCAATGAAAGTGTTAATAGCGACGAAAATAATATAATACCAATTGATAGTGAATAAAAACTTTAACTAAAGTCATTAAAATATTTTTAATTTTGTTTTATTTTAAGCCTACTTATTATACATTTTAATAATTCTACTTAGTATTAGTGCATAATTACGAAATTATGACAATTTTTTACAAAACATAAAATTTTTAGTTACACACAACATGCCGCACAAAAGAAAATGAACACATTGCTTAATGTGTTAATTTTTTTGTCTTACATGGTATTAGTAAGACAAGTTTTTTCAATACCCACAGTTTGGGTTGTGTAAAAAAAACATCTCCCACAAAGTACCTGCGTTTGCTGGTATGATTTAGGTAAAATTATATATTTGGATCGTAATTTTTTAAAGAAAAAATGTGAAAATTCATTAGCTATTTTCGGCTATTAGTTTTGGTTTGAATAAATTCTACTGTTGGAATATTCAAGTACGAGTATCCAATTAGGAACGATTAAAATTTAAAGTTGTCATCACGCTACTCTGTCACTGTCATACATAAACTGACATTTTTACAAATTTATGAAGGGTTATGTTTGATATGAGAAGGAAAAATAACGTTTTAGCTAAAATTTCACAGTTTAATATATTAAATGCAGGGCCGTAAAGAAGTGACGTTAGTTTTGATGAATGTAATTTACCTGTTTAGTTAGTGAGTGCGCGAATTCGTTTGCAATGTCGGTCTATTTTGAGCGAATATATAGGCCGGATTGTGGCCAAAGGTTAAGGTTTTGAAATGAGTTAGTAGCGCGTTCTTTGGCGTCCCGCCGTCTTCGGCGAAGTAGGCATGGACGAGCTGAAAAGGGCTGGGGAGAAGCTCGAGGCTTTACACGTAAGCTGTTTAAATATATACAACCCTAGTACTGCGCTCAACAAATCCATGAATGTTTTCGAGATGTTTTGATAAATTTTCAATGAAATCCACAAACTAGAGATTTCTTCGTTAAATTTATCGGTTTGTTATGGTTTTTGTTATACATGTTTGTGTTTGCATGGCCTGTGTGTTGTTGTGCTATTTCTGTGAAATGGCCATGAATCTTACATAACAGTAGAGAAGTCATCAAATTCTAATTAGCGAGACAATACGGTTAACAATAGTAGTAGGTTAATAAAGCAATCATCATCTACATTTTAAAAATGAATAATGTAAATTTTAGTAAATTTTCAGTTATGTATATTTGTATGATTACCTCATTATGTAAATAAATCTAGGCCATAGTTAGTACTAGGTTGACGTGTTGGGCTA
>DWME01004397.1:0-16405 GCA_018244795.1 Parelbella ahira ahira
GGGGGCAGGGGCCGCTGCGGCCGGGGTTGCCGCGGCTGGCTTACTGGGCGCTCCGCCGTCCGGTCTGTCCCACTCGCCACCGTTACTGCTGCCACTCGACAAGTTCGAAGACGGCTTGTCTGCCTTGTCTCTGAAATTATGCGAGAAAATTATTATTTATTTGTTTTATGATCAGTAAAGCTTAAGGATAACAATATCGATATTCGATACATATATGGATATGATGCTGCAAGGCAAAAAATAATTAGAAAAAATATTTTGTTATGAAGGTATACTACTTTATATTAGACAAACATTGCCACCTAAAAAGGCTTGCTGCTTTCCGGATTTATGAAACTAGAATAAAAACGTATATGATTCACGTACGTTTACAAACAAAATGTACTAATCATTTACTGTTTTTATTGACGAACTCAAAAAGGTATTCTTCAATTCTGACGAAACGCATAACATAGAATAACAGAACAGATACCCATAAACAAAATATAGAACTATTTTAATCATTTACTTGTTATTAAAATCGATTGACTGGGCACTAACATTGGTATAGGACAATAAGAAAAATTTTAACTTCGAGATGCTAAATTATGTAATCATACGGCCGATCTGTGACGTGTCGTGTTACACCCGGTGCATGGACCACATCACGATACTCGATTTCAATAGCAACAATGCAATTTGCGGTTTATTTACAATTGATTAGTTTATTTTTATACGGGAGGAAAATGCGCATTGTGCGGTAAAAAGATACGATTTCAGCAACATCATCGACCATCACTATCGCATGAGTCGCTCAATGTTTCATTGTTTGTCTTATTCGTGACACAATCTTGTTGAAAGCTCGTTTGTACAAAGCAATTGGCAAGAAATTAAAAGAATTTGCGGTCGCGCTTCGGTTGGCAATCGAACGTGATTTATGAACTTCAAATTTTTAAAATTTAGAACGTTGTACTTCTTTTCTCCGTGAACATGCTCCATAAGTCTCTACTGTGTGCATTTTTTGGACATAGAAGGTGTTTTATATTATGTAACGTATTTATTAACACATATTAACCAAGTGTTTAGATTCTAACTTACTTGTCTGACGATGGCATCATTTTATTCTTGAGGCCACTGAACAGACCGCCGACACTCGACGTGGGCGTTGGACTCTTCTTTAACGGAACGGATGGTTTTTTGGGCTGGAAAAAATAAGTATTCATTAAAAAGATTATAGAGATCCTCACTCCGAAATGACGCCCATTTGCAAGTGTTAAATGATAAAAAAAATGATTAATATAATATTAGGATAGTTGAAAATTGTACGAATTTTCCGGTTCCGTACGTGATCAGTGAAATACATAAATGGAGAATATATAAATAGAGAATAATCAAATATATAAATGGAGAGTATATACACTTTACCATGAATAATTTCGATCCATATATTTCATCGTCGGAGAACTTGAGCGCGTCCGCAGCGCCATCTGCGGTCGTCTTGCTGTGCACTATCTTCTCGGACTCGCTCTTGTTCGTGTGAGTGACCGTGCTCTGTGTACTGCTCTCTTTGCTTATCGTGTTCTCCTTGTGCATACTAGGCGGAAGAGAGACAGATTGTTAGTATACTTCGAATACGTTAATTGAAATTCGAATTTAAAAGTAGTGTTTTGATAGGTCTCTAAATAATATTTGTTATATAATCAATGTGATTAATAGTTCATTTAATCATAAAGTAATATGATTCATTCATAAATACATAATATTAAGAAGAGTTAATTATAAATTGTTTGAAAGGTATTTTCGCTAAGTTTTTACAAATGTTTAGATACGTACCACAAATATAATTCAACCTCAATAAACATATTATATAGAAATTCTAAATCGCCGAATACCTTATTTTAGATGTAGTGAGCTCTTTGACGGACGCAGTTTTCTCCGAATATTTGTTGAGCACCGGATAGATGGCGTTAGTTGTCTTAGGGGGCAGCCGGTCAGGTTTGTTGTCGTCTTCAGGTGGCACTGACGGGATTTTGTTGTTGGTCGCGTCTATTTGATAAGTAAAATAAACATTTATAAAAAAAAGTATAACATAAATAAGGATGTAACATTATATAACATTATTAGAACAATAGTTATACATCATTGAATTCTACAAAATTGCATATAGATAAAAGCAATACATAGCATTAAAACATATAATTATGTATGATTTAAATATTACGTAGGTAGATAGGACAAATTTGGTTATACTTAACATAAAAACATTACGAATGAAAGTAATAAATGCAAGGACATAAATAAATTTAAAAAACATACAATACAATAAAAAATAATACATACAAATATATGAACGCACTAATTTAATTACACAGTACCAACAAAATATCACTACAAGTATCCGAAAAATCATAACACGATAAATAAAATCACAGCAACCATAAACCCGAAGCACGGTTTAACATAACGTTAATGTTTCTTAAACACCGAACACTCACTTTCGACTCCCATTTTAGATTTGAAGAGAATTGATTTCGATCCGACACGGATACGATATTGCATCAACGCTCGCTGAACGTAGCTATAAAAATAAAACTACTACGACACCACGATGAGGCGGGGTTACGCAAAATCACGACTCGTTCAACCTTCACGAGAAATGTCAATAGCAAAACATCGAACATAAACACTGATATTGCACAGACGCAGCACGGAGACCGCACGCCGATATTTGTCGCCATAATGTACTTGGTTTTTTTTTCTATTTTTTTTGCATAGAATCTATTATGGCCAGTACTGGAAACTAACGTTCCATGGTCAAATGCTAACTGTTGAGAACGGGTGAAGTCTCTAAAAAAGATTAACAATTTTACAGTTTTTACCTGGAAATCGTTAACAGATAAATTATATAATTACATTTTTAGTCCTTTTATTGATATGGAACTATTAAGATTACGGTGCCGTTTCAGTTTCATATCGAAATAGGGTATGAGGCGAGCTTGTTGCGAAGAAACATAATACAAAAGACAAATTCAAGAACATAATTATTATGTTTTACAATATCTTTTATCACGTTATTTAACGGAATCCGTAAATGATAGAAGTTCCTTGTATAAGTCACAACTGCGATGTCGAGGAAGCCTATGTCAAGGCCGAATGGGCACAAACATAAATAAAAAACTACATAATATGTGACGTAATCTATGGTTCTGGTTTCGTCGTATGATGCGTGTCTGTTCGCTATTTACTCTGTGGAATATTAATCTCGAGTGGGCGAACAACGCTAACATAATTAGTTTAAGGCAGCATTCTAGTACTTCACGCGATAATATTTCGCTAAACTCGTTTATTTTATATAATGTTTTATACGTAGACGTTGTTACTTATAATTGTTTGACATGGATATTTCAATACGTTTCTTATTATTAAATAGTATCCTGCAGTAAATTAAGACAGGTTTAAACGTATTAAACATAAATAACAAGTGACAAGGTTTCTAAAGTACAATGCATCGTATCACACAGCCGACACGCTTACAATTCATCATCATCTTCAGCCTAAGTGTATTGCTGGACGTAGGCCACCTCTGAAGGGTTTTTGCCCTTAGTTCCCACGCTGGGCATGCGGGTTGGGGAACATACTAACAATTGTGACATTATAATTTATCTCTGTTGTATTACAAACATAATATGTTTGTAATACAACAGATGGGGTTTGATAGACAACAACAGCCAAAACTGTTTGTGCGGCTCCCCCCAAACGATGGACCACCTCAAATCGTGCCCTGCGTGCGCTAATACCTGCACCCAGGAAGACCTAATGACTGCCAGTGACGAGGCAGTCAACGTGACAAAATTCTGGGCTAAAACCATTTAGGGACTTAAAATGTGTTTGTCATCGACACGCTAAGAAGAAGAACATAACATGTATATAATCGTTATACAGGCTACAATATGCATGTACACTAAATCATAAAAATAAGACTAAATGATCTGAAATCATCAAAAATCCCGGTTTTCCGCGGCCAATGTTAATTTGACGAACATGAACGCTGTCACATTCTGAAATCAATAGTTTGTCAAAGCGTTGTTCTTCGAGGTTGAAGGTCATATTCATCTTTTATAAACTGCGCGTTGACGCTGAATTTAAAACCATGTGACGTCGTTTGTGGGTTTGATTCCCGGGGAGAGTTAAACTGCAAGACTTGTGTAATATTTACAATAACCCAGGACCTATTAATCAACAGTCGCGCTTGCACCTACAAAACCAGCGAGGTAGTCATACCTATTATGGAAACTAAAAATAATTTGAGATAAATATCAATTTAAAATTACGATAATCGTAGGCAGATGCGAGGTTGATAAAAATAATTATCGTCCAATCTTCCAATCTAATATGCATTATAAATGCCAAAAAACAACTAGTCGATATAAATATAGAAGAGAACCATGATATGTGAAGATATTTAGGGACACTAGTATTCAATAGTAAACCTGGGCATATTAAAATGATGATGAAAAGTTTCATATTTCAAACAATTAAAAACGGCCTGCATCGTTGGTCGTCTGGTTGCAAGCGCGGCTACCGATCGAGAAGTCCTGGGTTCGGTCCCCAGATCGAATACCATTGGATTATTCTATCTTGTAATTTCTAGAAGTTACTAGTGTAGACACATTTATTGGGTTATATCGAAACATGTTGTTATTATTATTGATTTTACTGAGATACTTCGCACTGGAGGCTGTCTGCCTACCTCGCAAGGAACTTGGCGTAAAGGTATAAAAATAATATAAAAACAAAATGAAGTTCGCAGAAACAACAAAAACAATGATGAATAATGGCTAATATATATTGTCGAAATAGATCAATATGATTCATATAAATACATGTATCTCATTACTCATTACGTACGTAAGGCCCATGCTTTAAGACTCTAGTTTTATCTGTACACAATTGCAATATATGCGGCTATCGATTATAACACTATCGATATCAATATAAGAATATCGATATCAGTATCGACATATAACACATTACCGTTTATTGTAGTAGTGAAATCAATAATACTACGGGCCTGCCAATCGTCGGGACAAAACTGACCACAAGTTGATGAACGTTGAAAATCATCCTTCATTATTATATGTAATTATTTATCCAGTTGGCGAATTATCATCGGACATCCATGGATGTTCAGATGTGTACATGTTACCGCGCAAAAACGCTTTTAACAAACCGACAATCACAACAGGCCACTGCACTCACGCACACAAGCACACACACCCACTGGTGATTTTTAGACACACATAACAGAGCAACCCTATCAACTAACTTCTCAAAGGTATCGTTAGACAGAGCCTCAAACAACAAACTATTGGCAAATTTTTGTAACCTAGGACGTACTCGCCAAAGAACAAAACATAACCGTACAAGCCTAACAAGTAACTGCTCCAAGGTACCTTTAGACAAAGCATCACAAAATAAAGAATAAATGGACATTTGTTTAAAAGATGCTATGACGTACCGGCCGGCAGTAGCTGCACGAAGTTGTCCGGGAACAGCCCGACGCGGCCGCGCAGCTCGCCGCGCCACCAGCCGCGGTCCGACGTATCCTTCGACACCAGCGTCACGATGTCGCCCTCCGCCATCGTCAGCTCGTCCTCGTTCACCGCCGTATAAGGGAATAGGACCCGGCATTGTTCTTTTACTGAAAGAAACGTTATATTTATTAATGTTTGGGTAATAATAAGTTTATAAGTTCTCATGTTTCCAATATATGCGTACTCTTGAGAATGGCGGGAAAGCCTATTATTTAACGACTCTACTTTACCACAGTATTCATATCGGAAGATAGAGCTTGTTTTACAGCAGAAATATGCAATTCGTTGATATTTCTGTAGTTAGATATCGGAGAGATGTTTATCACTCACTAGGTTTAGGCGGCAGAGCGGGCGCCGGTTCATAGGGCGGCGCGGAGTGGGCGGACCCCGGCTCCAACATCACTACGAAGTTGGACGGAAACACGCCCTCGCGCCCCTGCCGTCGCCCCTGCCACCAGCCTTCTTCCTCCTAAACACGAATATATTATGTATTATTCAGAGCTATATTAAAGAATTATTCATAATTTTGTGAATTATTCATAACTGTATTAAATAATAAAGGCACTAGCAATGTTTTTGTTACAAGGTTACCACTCCTAACACCTCGAGCACGTCCCCGACGCACAGGGGCAACTCATCGGAGTTGGCGGGTTGGTAGCTGAACACAGCGCGACAGCGACCCTGCACGCCGACAGGTCTGCTGACAAAACAAAAATTAATTACACCCTGTTCCAAATGCAACAAACCTTGATAGGGAAATAGAGGATTCTTACAACTGTTGGAAATATCACCATTAATAACGCCAAATCCTATTTCTATCTCCAATCAGAGGTGCTTGCGTTGATGTGTTACAGTTGCAAGGTGTGATAAATAAACACACACTAAAATATCCATCGTTAGGAAGCAAAAAACCATTTACGTGATTATCAATAAACCATCTTCAGTAGAATGTCAATGTTTGGTTCAGATACATAGTTACACAGAATGTATGTTTAGAGTTGCCATATTTTTAACAGGGAGCAACAAGTAAGCCCTTTCGTTTCTTCTATAAAAACCTCTAGTGACATGAGTTAACAACCTTCCTATAGTGTTAATTTAGAAAGACATAACAAAATAAGAAGAAGGGTTTCATTTACTCATGAAATGTGAATTAAGTATAAGCAACTTGCAGCCTAAAATTAATAAAAAAGTTTTAATAGTTGTAGTAAACGTAACGTCCATTGTAATTATAAACGTAATCCTCGAAGGCTTACACGGAAGAGTGGTATACACTGTCTTTTCCAATAGTTACGTTTAGTTTGGGATAGGAGGTGGTCCTATTTCCATACACTAGGCACAAGTCCAGACTTCAAGCCACTACTAGTAGGAATTTCATGTTAGAAAAACCTAGAAAAGACCCGAGAAGCGGACCCAGAACCTCTCATTTAGCAGTCCCGCATGCACCGCTCGACTAACGAGAGAATCAAAAACTAATATACATATGTGCAAACCAAAAACTAAAATATGTATACATTCGAAAGTAATGTTAAATACTAATAAAGAACCTAATGTGAGTATATCGTAAATGTTTAACACGTAAGACTGAACATAACAGAAATAAATATTCTTCATTAGTTTCAGATTGTTTACAAATTGAAAACACTAGATGCATTCGAATTATATAATTTTTAAAATAAACAAATCTATAATTCACACATTCTTAAATGTATACGTTGCCAGTATGTCAGTAACAGTTATGTCTAATATTCATGATATAAACAGATGTATATTGTCATGTCATCCGGCCATTTCTGAAGTATACAAAAATAAGCATACAAATAAAACTACACAAATAAGGAGGAGAAATAATTATCAACAATTATTCATCAATATTGTTGCTGTGAACTATTGACTCATTAAATGACGCTCAACTGAAGGAAAGCAGAGACATTATGACTAATTTTCTGTTAATTAACAGGAAATTTTACGTACACCTGTTTTAAATTATTAACTAACATAATTAATCCCGGTGTGTCATGGACCATGGTATATGTGATCATAAAATATCATATGATACGACCAATTCTACGTAATATGTATGTATTCATAATCATTTTGTTTACAGTAATTAGTCCATCACAATTATCGTAGTTCAACGTTATTTTATAATAAAGATTAAAGTGAAGCTTTATACATTTGAACTTAAGCTTACCTTTTTTGCTTTTTACTCGCAGTTTTCATGTAAAATGCGAATACAATATCGGATGAATACTTTACAATTCAATAACGCCTCAAATTTGCACTATTAAAAAAAACTTAACCCAAAACAAATATTACGTTCGAAGGACACGTTTAAAAAAGTTCACAGAATTGTTAAAATTAATACCGTCAAATTCTATTATTAATATAACCAATTTTAATAGTTCACATATGAGCACCTTAAAACATCAGCGAAGACCACACAAATAAAACTGACTAGTGGCTCACACGTTATCATCGGCTTATCTGAATTGATTAGATAAGGCACGCAGTCATTATTATTCTGCTAATCGAAAAATATTTAAAGTAGCACTAAATTATTGAAAACGCCGAAAAAATCCTGCATTAACATAATATTTTGCCGTAATTCAATAATATAAAATACCCATACGTCTGACACGTGTCTCAAGGAAAAAATGAAAGAAAATATGGTGTCAGTACGGCGAGCCATTACAAAATATACGAATGTGCATATCAGCACGTTTTATAATCGTTCATTTAAAAGATAACGTTCCATTGAATGTCGAATACGTTCAAATTAGACCTGATAATATTCCGACACAAGCAAGACATTCAGACCAACATTGTGAGAAGTCACAACTCATAAGATGTATGTAATATACATATTATTATAGCTAAAGTCTTATTTCCATAAAACCACAATCACTCTGAACAGATTACACACGCCAAGTGTCATCGTTGATTGGTTTGAAGAAGTACTTATTAGTTGTAAACAATGTACAATTCATATCCGAATAATAATATAGTATAAAAGTAATAACATAGAAATTATAAGCAAAACCCCCTCACAGGAGGCCTTGTCCAATACTAGACTGAAACGAATTGACAATGTGATAAACACCCTTCTGTCATCTGGATATAATATGTGTTCATGTACAATCTAAAACCATCTTCTAGTTTTCGTTCATTTTAAAACTATTCAATAACAATATCTATGGCACAGTGACACATTAATGACTGGTTTATGAGTAGAATCACAATTCATTTTGTGTTAAACTTTAGATACCTAAAAGTTAGATTTAAAATTAGATGACCAGTACACTCTTCGACAAATTATATAGGTATGTGTACTGCACATAGGAAAAGGCAATATAAAGTTTACAAACCTGGGGTTATTTTGGTCTGTGATTACAGATACAAAATTATCTGGAAACATTCCGCGTCGTCCCTTCAGCTTCCCGCGCCACCAGCCGCCTGGCAACTGTTCGACATCCCGGAGTACATCCCCCGGTCTGATAGTCAGCTCGTCAGACTCAGATGCGTCATATGCGTAGTTAGCTATGCAGGATACTGTCACTAAACAAAATTTTGTTTTTTATTATTGTAGAGTGTAACTAATGGATAAGCAGGAGAGTCTTAAATGGCTAGGTGGTGTCCATGAACATAAGCAACTTTGAGCAGTGTTTCAGTAAAGGTCAGCCAAGTTATTGTGTTTTAATAAGACTTTTAGTTAATAAGTCTACAGGAAAAGGAATGTTAGACGATGTTAACATAACCATAAGCACAGTTAGTAGTAACCACAATGAATTAAGTTTCTTACAAAAATGTTACCCCTGAGAATAGCTATGCTTACATAGCCCATACTCCCTAACATACATATGCAAAAGTGACTAAGACCTTTAGACTAAAACTCAAGCTGATGATGATTTATTTACAGCTAGAATACAGCAGTTAGAATTTGGCCTGTGTAATAACAGCAGAGGTTCTGCTCTGGGTGGATCATATACACATGCTACCACCAAGATATCAAAAGAACAGAAGTATTCATGGCTTCTTGAATGATTAAACACTGATAGCAATTTTCATGAGATTGTGTTCCCCCAAAAGAACATTAAACATGTCATTTCAAAATAGATACCTAAGCTACAGGATTTAAAAAATCATATTGATACATATTTTACTGGACATTATATTTTAGGCTTTAATACAAATATATATTATAATATTATTGTCTGTGTGGGTAATATATATATTTTGTCCCCATATGTTTTAATCGTAATTGCAACTTAAGAATGATAAAGCAATGAATAATCAAAGTTAGAAACAAAAAATAGAGTTATAGTTTTAGTTTCTTGGGAAAGAAGATTAAACAATACTACCAAATATTCATTTGCTTAGAAAAAAAACAAATAAATATGGCCGATATATTTCAAATCAAGAGTACATTTATATATATATGCAGTATTTTTAGTTGTAAATGAAACCACACATTATGTCATTGACAATGGGAATT
This sequence comes from Parelbella ahira ahira, assembly GCA_018244795.1. Taxonomy (NCBI): domain Eukaryota; kingdom Metazoa; phylum Arthropoda; class Insecta; order Lepidoptera; family Hesperiidae; genus Parelbella; species Parelbella ahira. Next base: position 10,066 of record DWME01004397.1, read on the forward strand.
AATTACACCAATATACCTATATATAATGAAACATCTATAAATAATTCCATAATTAAATATTCTTCTTACCTCTTATTTGAATATGTGAGTTAATAAACATGTAAGTTAATATATCCTCAATTTGAATGAGATTAGATTCAATGACACCTAAGTGTGATATATGAGAGGTGTTAAGACCAATTTTACACTCCATTGACAATCTAAGCAGCATCAATTTCATACTTGAATGCTTGCACTATATGAGACAAAAATGTTACAATCCACATAACAATGTAGGTGTACATATTACAAATAAAAATGTTTCTTTCTTACTAACAAAACAGTCTTTGCTTTATTAACATATATTAGCACTAAGTAAATATTCTGGTTAGTTAACTACCTATGGTCAAGGAGTTGGTATAATAAGTTAAAACAAATATGTTATAAGGGTGAATGGGAATAGCTTTTTGTTTATTCATACATTAAATAGAGCAGATTAAACAAAATATATGTAACATGTTCATTAAACATTTTGTTGATTAACACTGAGATTAAAGTCATGTAACATTGCACTTCTAGGTCAGATGTGTAGTGAAAATTGAAACATTCTTCACATTAAATATTTATATGTGAAATATTTGATTTTGATGTTTTACATAATAGACATATATACATATATATTTTAACATACATATGCAATAGTATTTTTATTTTAAATTTTTGTTTTGGAACATTGTATTAATTAAGCTACTGTAAAAATAAAAAGGATACCTGTGACACTCAAAAGTACAGAACTATAACATACAATTAATTAAATTATAAAATTAATTGTTAGTAGTATTACTTCTTGGGCCAATTTGGTGGTTTACACTTCTGTCCCCAAAAATTTTAAAAATAACCACAATGTGTCCCTTTTTAGGTAAGTACCTCACTTTGTTTTCAAAACACACCTTGACTACTTTGTACAGATGCCAATATAAAGGCATCACACACTGTTTGTAAGCATTTAACATGCACATGACATCACATTGCCATGGAAATGACTCATGCTCTTGGCAGTACTCAAGGAGAGCAGCATAGCTATGTTTATCTAAGCCTAAGACTGCGAGTGTACGGTTCAAGAAACCTAATAACAAGGGTCGAACACTGAACAGTCACAAGCTTACAAATTTCACTTACGTGACCTCTTGGGAAACTTGCCCCAGACATTTGTTGTAACATTGCAAGCAAGCCTGATTATAACGATTAAATGCATCAGATGTCGTAGCAGGTGTCATACGTCAGCCTAAATAATGTCGCAAGGTACAGTTATTAATTTACAAACAAGAAGATTATAAAAAGCAGGACGATAAACTTACTCCATTGATGTGCAGTAGAGTTCATTTCTTTTCTAACTTTTTTAATATCACATTATCACAACATATCAAACAAAGTTGATAATCACTACACACTCCCCAATAATTCACAACACAAAATCGAGGTATACTTACGATCTAGGGCGATCACAAAAAAATATAATTCACATGTCAAACCAGAGTCATCACAGATTACAAACGTCTTTTAGAATGGCAATGTTATCATTACCAAATATCAAACTTAAAATGACTACATAGAGCCAATGATATATTACTGTTAATAAAATAAATCGTTTAAATATTTAAGAAAATAGATTATTCATTTATTTTTACAAAAAACTGAGTTGCTAAAAATAAGTACATAGTTCAGATAAAATAATGAAAAATTAATTTGTCATACACTAAAATGAGTCTCGAAAATGTCAATTATAAGCTAGCAAGTAGCAGTTAATGCTCATGAAAGGGCGGCGGTGACTGCAAGAATGAAGAATATCCACTCGCGTCGATTCGTGGGCTTTTGCCCGCCTTGCCTCTATTTGCCTTTTTGTCAGCATTTTAATCAAATTATCGTCGCAAATTTGCGATAGTATTATTTGGGCCTTTCAAGTTCAGCGAACTTTATTCATTTCTACTATTAGGTTGGTGGTACCTTACCATTATCACAGTTGCTGCTGCAAAATTGAGCTGTAGACCATTTTGATCGTAATTACGTCATTATCATCTTAATGAAACAGTATCGAATGTATACAAACCTTAGGTAGATATTCTGTAGTAATTTTTGCGATGAATCATAAAAAAAATACATTTACACTTGCCTAAAGAATTTTATATGAACTGTAAAATATAAATATACACCTCAGAGGCATTATCAATATTGGCATTTCAAGCCTTCCACATAACATGTTTACTCATCACTGTTTTAATTCTTAAAGAAAATTATTGTCTTATCTTATTTTATTATTACGCCATTAACATCTACTGTTTTGGGTAGCAAATCTCCATTACCTCGATTATGTAAAACCTACAACGAACTGTCCACAAACAAACATATTGACTTATTCTCACTCAAACTTCACCAATTTCATAATCAAATTCTTAACATAAAACCTTCCACATCATACAAACCATGCTTTGCATGTTCAGGTTTTTCATAAGGAGTACAAAGAGAATACTCCATTGCCTTATAGAAGGGTACCAAATATATTAGTAAAATCTAACATTATTTACAATAATAAGATTTGTTTTATTATTTATGTTTTATTTAAACAAACAATGATTGCAATCTAGATAATATAGCTATAGCGAATAATTTATTTCTATACAAAGGTGATTTACTGTGTCAGTGGGCCAACAGAGTCCGGTGGGATTCCTAATTCTTCATCTGTCCATGTTCTTGGATCGACATATGGCCACTCACCCTGTAATTCAAAATATACAAATTATCTGACTGCCTCATTGGTTGAGCGGTTGCAAGCGTGACTGACGTTCTGGAAGTCCTGGGTTCAATTCCGGGTTGGAGTTTTCTAATTAGGAATTTCTAGTAGTGACTTGGAGTCTGGCATTGCGCCCGGTGTATGGCAATAGGCTCACTACTTATTACATGGGCCTTAAACATAACTGGTGACACATGGGGGCGTACTACATCCCTCTGCCTACCTCTTCGGGGGTTACAGGTGTGATGTTACGTTATCTGACTGTAAAAATGTTTGAATAAAATTAATCCAATGAGACTAGTCAAAACCTTTGTTTAATTTTCTAGTTAACCCAGATTAGCATAACTCACACATAGTAGGGACTGCTCACTAGTACTCACACTAGGAGATTTTTTAAAGCATATAGATTTTGCATGTTTAATAGAATGATAAATATATCAAGTGACATGCTCGTGATAATGTTAAAAACTTCTTAACTTAACTATGAGTGCCGATCGATAGTTCCTAGGTTCAAATCCCAGGTTGGGTACTGTTGGAATTTTTGAAAGTTGATAATGTATGCCAGGATTTTTAATAAACTAAAAAGAAATTAGCTATACTAAATAGATGAAGCAAGATGAAAAGTTTAATTGTTTTTTGTTTTTGAATAATTAAATGACAAAATTATGTTAGCTACAAAAACATATTTTTCACTTTTCAAGCCTAATTATAATTAGAGTTTGGTGATAATCTTACATAAATATGTTTTCCTTCTGTAGCACAATGATACAGAATCCACCACCAGGCTAGACCTCCGAGCAACTGAGCTAAACGAACAGATTGTTTTGATGGCATTGGTGGTGGCACTCGGTATGACCACACTCTGTAACATAAGAAATAGAGAGTTTGTAATGTCAGTACACACATGAATAATAACAGCGTATTTCTGAGCACACAATTATAACCTGTTAATAACTCATGTTCATAATCCCAGTGTCAATATATGTGTAAAAAAGTATTTCTACTGGATAGTAAATTAAAAATTTAATACCAAAATACTAATAGACTTCACTACAGAAATAACAATAATTATAAAACAATAGCATCATGAAACCCTTTTAAGTGACAGTGATCTAGGAAGGAAATTAAAAATGAAGTTAGTGTTTGCACATGTAAATACAAGTGGCAAATGTTAAGCTGTATTCTTATGTCACTCTTGGACCTTGATAATGTTCATGCTTATAAGAGGGGCTTAAAAACTTCAAACACAAACTGTCCACTAAACCATATTCTATCTAAACTATATTCTATCCATTAGCCTACAAACTATATTCATCAATTCACCCTTCAATAAATCTCTGCAACAATCTCGTAGTGGAAACTTAATTCTTCTATAAATTTAAGATGCACATCTATGTCCTATTGTAATATGCTTTTAATAAGATTTCCAAAATGTTATGATCATGAATGACATAACATTTCTATCAATACATACCCATGGCCCGCATTTCTTCTGGATTGTTTTACATTATCCGCTGCATTTTTAAGGGTCCGCAATAAGAGGGCCCTGGATACTAAAGTCCTACTCAACATTTTATTACAATTTTATTTAATTTTGTAATAAGTTAGGACTGTGAAAATAAAAATGTTCAGCCCGAACTGACATTACACGAGTGACATTGGTTCAGTGTTTCCACCTTTTAATCTATACATACAGCAACATGTCATCCCGAATACCTATGTTAGATATTACATTTTTGTCAATGCTTTAGCTAAGTATATACGTCAGGTTTCGGATAACTTTGGTACTCATTTAAAAATTTTTAGTAATACTTTGAAAGGTAGTAAGAAAGAAAGGTATGGAATTGTCATAATGTATTTTTTAAATTAATTTTAAGGCTATCGATTTCTAAAAATCATTTTCAAACTGCGGGTGCCAAGCGACTTTTAAATACAAATTGCTAAAAATATTTGTTTATCTATAAAGCGTCGCTAACGCTAACAAAGTTTTTAACCAGCAAGGACGTAGAGTCGTTCGACAGTATCAGTTAGTTGACTAGTTAGAGCATCAGTCCTTATTTACAACTAAGCTTATGGTCGGTTTTTAGTTGCCGATTTTGCCTTTGACTCGCCATTTAATTATATAAGTATGTTTTTATCGTTGTCAATAGACAAATAAATAAAAATCTTGTTAAAATATATTATTATTATATCTTTTTCAGACTTTATAATTGAAAACAAATTTAGTGGAGTGTAACAACTATATATTTATTGACAAATAAATAAGCTAATATTTTATGCTAGATATTTATTCATAAAATAGGTACACTTAGTTATTTATTTTACTACAATACTATGTTACAACAAGACTAGATTTTTAAAATAAGATGGAAGACTATCCTAGCACTACTTTTCCATCTGTCACTAAATACATTAAATAATATTGTATGAAATATATTAATTTGGTTGCAGTTTTCTAGCATCATTTACTAATGATATAGAAATCAAACATTGTTCTCAGAAACACTTTTAAAATCCTAATTACGGATAATAATAATTAATCAATGACTATGACAGGTAGAAAAATAATATTACAAGAAACCTATTTTTTTATTTGAGCTTGATCCTTGCAACATGGACGTCCACCTTTGAACCCTTCATCTGGCACTGCTTCATCATTAAATGGAATATTTTCTAATTTAACAGTGTCATCTGTTATCTTGGCCTCTGAAAAATTTTAAATGTTTTATATAGAATATCAAATATAAAAAAAATATGTATAGAAATTTATATTAGGATGCAAGTATTACTTACAAGTAACATAATTACCACTAGTACTACAATTTATATAACTTTTTTTACAAGTATGATTAACTGTATGTAGGGGATAGGGATTTAAACTTCACTAGTCTGCTGATTGGATTAAAAGTAACATCATGTCTGTAATCCTCAAAGGGGTAGGCTGAGGAGTGTAGTATACTCCCATGTTCCACTAGTTACATTTTAAGTCCCATGGAATAGGTGGTGAGCCTATTGCCATACACCAGGCACAATCCCAGACTCCGTCACTATTAGAAATTCTAAATTAGAAAAATCCAATAGCACCCGACCCGGGATTTGAACCCCCGGACCTCTTGATCGGCACTCACACTTGGAACCGCTCGACCAACGAGGGTTAAAAGTAATCAATGCAAATGAAATAAAGCTTATAATTTTCTCATCATCATCATCAGCCTATCTCAGTCCATTGCTGGACATAGGCCTCCTCCAACAAACATCATTGTGCCCTGTCCTCAGCTTCTCACATCCAGCATCAGCCTGTAGCCTTTTGCAGGTAATCATCCCACTGGGTCAGAGAGAAATCTTATAATTAACAAATATTCCATGGGACCCATTTCATGGTACTTAAACATAACATAGTGAACCATTGGAGTCTATTACACTCCTCTGCCTACCCCTTCAGGGATTACAGGTGTGGAGTTACATAGCTTATATATAGCACATAAAATAGTTGATTTATAAAGATTATTCATGATTTAATTTAATTAGGTAAATGATGATGGAGTGAGGCATGAAATGTGAACATTCAATGAA
>DWME01004398.1:0-16404 GCA_018244795.1 Parelbella ahira ahira
TATGTATCTAATAAATACCATAATATATCAAATACAGTATTGTATGCGGTTTGTTATTTTCCAAAAATTGTTTCCTTGATCCTTCCTTCAATATCATCATCACCATCGTCATCATCATCGTCAGACTATTTCAACCCACCACTGGACATAAAATATATGAATATAATATCAAAATACATCAAGATAATTTTATAAATGTTACGCGTGTCCCCTACTACTATAGGGGAAAAAAAAAGTTCCTGCAAAAAAGTCTAAAATCATGAATCAATCAATACATTATCCCCACATCAATATATTCATAAATATTTTATCTTACAATAAATATTTCTGATTTTTCCCTTACATTACACTAGAGAGCAGCCACGAATTCGCGCGGGTACAAATAGAGGTAATAATAAAAAAAACTGCTTGAATTAGTTTGGTAAATTTAACGGTATTTATTATAACTATACATCCACAGATCACGCGGTATAAAGCAAAAATCACGTCGTATTTAGTGTATGTGCCAATGACTTGGCTTATTTTTACAGGGATTAATGTATTAGGTATGACTAATTAAACGTCGTCTAAGAATTTTAATTTTTTTAAACATTTCAAGGTCACGATATCTTTCCATTGGGATTTCCGAAATGAATGAATCAAAAAACAATGGGTACGGAATCAAGCTCGAATATGAGGTAAAATATTTTTACAACGATTAGTACCTTGGTAGAAATAAGGTGCCGATTCACGTGACGGCATTTTAATTCAGTTTTTAAAATAAAAAAAATAATTATTGTAACATAACTCTAACAGTCCGATGTACGGTGTCGCGACACTTTCTTGTAGGTAATGCTGTGTTCTTCAAAGCTGTCGTACATTATTTTGTTTTATAGTCCATTGTATGAGCCGTACGGTGCTCATATAATGAATTTTATAGATCTTTTTTTTACACTTTACCTATTGGACTTTTAGTAGGGTGAAAGATTTTTAAAATTGGATGAGTAGTTTCGAAGTTTACCTCCTACATACAAACTCGCTCACAATCATTACGATCTTAATATATTAGTATAGATGATACACAACAAAAAGATAAAATAGAAAATATTAGTCAATATTACACCATTTTTTTACATTGACCAAGAGGAGAAGCAGGTCTACAATGAGGTGCATATACATAAATGCATTGACGCAATCACATGCAAAGTCAATAAGAGCCAATTTGAAGTCAAGGGCACTGTGTGGATTCAACGCCTTGTAACATCAAATGATGTACCACGTTCCATTTTGTACACAAAAAACAACATATATACATACATTGTAACGTTGCCATACACACGTTAATAAAAAAAGTAGTTAGGTACTTGTAAAACAATTCGTGAACAGGAACAATGAGAGGGGTTAATGGTTAAAAAATAATGACACGAGACAAGTCTACCTCAAAACAACATTGGCTTAATTGATAGTGACAGGTCAGGCGTAGATTGAATCGCGCGTTTTTTTACTTTTCCAATGGTAGACCGCGTCGTCCGAAGATCTTTTGAAAGTTAGTACAACACGCAGAAAACAACTTAGCACTTGTGAGGAATGTACTGCTCCTCCCGCCATATGACTTGGCCTAGCAATGTCCACCGCGCCGTCGCCTTCAACACGTCAGTACCTACCAAATTTTACGTCATCAACAAAGCCAGGTGCCTAGTTAACTACTGCGAGTTATACTCATACGAATTTAGACGTAGGGAGAGGTTAAAATTTAGCGCACATACGATAAAACACAACCTCAACTAGTATCTCTCACGCAAGTCATGTCGTCTATTTGCCCAAGGGATTTATGAGGTTGCCATTTACGAGGACTGGATTTTGGTTTAGCGGCGGTTTGACCATAACCATGAGATTGAAAAAGAGTAATAAATGCGAATGTGGCTACAACTGAACGATATAACGCAAGTAGTTATAAGGGAGCGAATGCCGTGATCACGACTATCACAATTAATAGGAAGTAAGTTAAAGTAAGTCGTCTAAACTAAAACTGATATGGTTAACTACGTCAGAGAAAGTTTGACTGAAACATTAATCATTCTCACTACTTCTTCTAAATGCCCTTAACTTTGGGGTGAACTAGTCTTCTCTTAAGATTAGGTATTAGTAAGTCTTGTCCTCGTGTTAATAATGGTGTTTCCAAAGACTAATATACAATTGAAACGACGTCTTGAATTAATTCAGACAGATCATACGAAGACGTTTGTGTCAATACGGCCACTGTATCAATAATATCATATTGATTGTTCTACCAATTAAATGTCTGAATCAATCTTTCAATAAAATATGTACTCGTACATTAATACTTACAACGTAGCAACTAACATGATGGCTCGTTGCTGATAACATCAATGAGACGAGGGATGTGAGTTCGATTTACAACGGGTCAAATGTTTTTGTGATGGTCATATTTTTTCTATTTCTGTAAACATAAACATATTATGTATGTACGTTAATCAATTGTGTAGTTATCATAATGCCGGCTGTTCCCAGTATAGGACCAAATAGCTGCATGTCCCAATTGGTGCATCGAACTCGCTGCTCGATAACATACTCGTAAGTCGAACCTAAATATGCTCCAACAACCGTCCTTACAACACTGAACACACGTGAGCACATTTCAAAACACCAGACAATAATTTAATTGATCGCATTCTATTAGACATAACTTTATAATAAACAGTTTCCTTAGCGCCGACTGTAATAAATGACAATAGGGTTATGATACACCATCTGAGTAATTTCTGAAATGAACTGTGATGCTTTAAGCATAAGATGCAAATTGGAATTCCTGTATATGGAGATTTAGGATCTTATAGTGATGATACGCGCGATCGGCGAGTTATTTAAAAGAGTAACCGACTCACAAGCGATTGCCTTCTTTCGCTGCTATGAAAAAAGGTTTACGGTTATATGTACTCGAAAGAGCATCTACAACGTTTTGGAATTGAGCTTGTGTTGTTTCTAAGGACGTACATTATTACAGAGATGTCGTCGACTACACTACGTAGTTTTCGCTTTCCATCATAATCCACACGTCCATTCTAACATTGTAAATGAGAAAGTAACTATGTATGTCGGTCCGTTTGTCTGTTACGTTTTCATTTCGAATTCGTTAAATCGATCGTCCTCACTTTTCATATATGTAGAAATAAATTGAAACTTGAAGAAAAGCATAGTATAAACATTTATTTTATTTTTAGTCTCGCAAATAGACAGACGGGCCGGACCGCCTACTAGCAGGTGGTCACCCGGGGAGTAGCCAATGCTTTACCGGCGTTGAAGGTGTCTTTACTTGAGCTTTCTTTGCGCTTTTCTTGAAGAGCCCCATATCATAGTGCTCCGGGAAAACTTCGAGCCGATGCTTATTGCACATTTTCCAGGTGTGCGGCAAAAAAGATCGTGAAAACCGAACAGTGGAGGAACACCACAAAACCCGTTGATGTGGATAAAACCTCAATCTCAAAATCTTGGAAAAAAATGGCAGATCCCGAAGGTAGAGTAACTTTTAAATAGAATTATCGCTAATATCGCTACAATAGCTATTTAACCGTGAAATGATTTTAATCGCAAAGAAAATATCAATTGTTTAATGTTCTATCCACTCCTAGCAGAGCGGGCGAGTAGCGGCTAGCTATATGTTAGCTGTTAGATGCCAGACAAATGTAAGTAATGAGGCTGCGACTAATTAAATTAAGTCGTAAGTTGTCGGCTCGGTGAGAAATTTATCTATAAAAAGTACGACGTACCACGTACTTCATAAGCAAAACTCACTTAATTTAGCTAAACCATGTTTACAATTTTACACCGTAAATATAATTATCGTCGTAATCAAATCTAATAAATTAGAACCTCACGTTGATTTTCCTTTCATTAGCATTTACATTGAGTCGCTAATCGTATTATACCCTAATTAATATCCCAATTGAATACTTAAACACATGTACCTATTTGCAGGCAATTTTGTAACAACATACAAAAGCTAATAAAACACTGATTTAATATAATGAAATGAATAAGATTGAAAACAAATGTCGTAACTCTTACCTTAATTATAGACAAAAATTCGTGTAGAGCGAAGCCGCCCGTGTGGAACGGCCCGACTCCCACATACCTCATTTGTTATAAGCTACATTATAATCACACATTGTATCGGGTAATAAATAGAAAAAGCGACAATAGGAATAACGAGTCACAAATAGAATAATGAAATCGTATCGCATATAAATACACGTTGCTGGATGGGTGTCGGTCCGGCGGGCGGTTTAATAGCCGCTTCACTTTGGGTTATTTAATAAGGACGCTTCCGCAGTGCGCGGTATTGTCGCCGGCGACGCGATGCCGGTACATCCCGCTGGCCCTCACGCAAATTGGAATTTCGTTTCATCAGGCGTACAGCCCGCTCCCGTACATATACGGCTGACGGCTCGTCAAGAACATTGTCACTCTGTTGTACCTATAACTGGGATCGCTAGTGATCTAAACTCAATCTCAGTTTCTCGGTTAGAACCCCTCATAGGCGCACATCTGCATTTCGCATTCAATGAACAAAAATGGCCTGCCACGAAGACAGACTGTGACAATTTTAGAACATCAACCAACGGGTTTTTATCAAATATCGTGTTCAATGTACAGTTTCGTTTCATGAATTTATAAACTACATATGTACATACGTTTTATATATTTAACGTAACGTCTACACGATAACTCGCATGTCTTTCAGCGGCTGTGACCTGACAGTCATCTGTTACATGAGCTCGTCAAAATATAATTAACGCCGAACTTTAACGCCGAAATTATTTACAAAAATACAGTTTTAAGTAAGCATATTGTATAGAGAGCAGTTTGTTTAGTCTCGCTGTTCGCTTTTCGCTATCAGTAGAACGAGTTCTTTCCAGCGGAAAGGACTGTAACGAAACATATGATGGATACACGTAATAACATGACACGTAAATAATATATTGCGTCTAAGCTTTTGTCATATTTGTTCAATGAATTGTATTTTGCGTGATTGCGCAAGCGCCGCGTGCGTCCTTACGAGCGACGCCGACGTGCGCGTTCGTTGGATACGCCTCTCACAAATATTATAAATTGTTATAATTTCTAGATTGCCTTGTTTGTCAAGTGGTTGCAAGCGTGAGTGCTGATCGACAGGTCCTGAATTAGATTTCCGGGCCGTGTACTATTGTGTTTTCTAACTCTTGAACGGAGCCCTTATTTGTGATCGATGTATGATTATGGATGGCAATCACTCTCATTCTCATTCAGTTAATCTAACTGGTGAAAAGTGGGAGTGAACTACACTTCTTCTGCCTACCTCTTTGGGTGCTACAGGCATGATGTTACGTATTAGTATTACTATTGTAATTTTAAGTCGCATTACAACATCAGATTTCTATGAAACGTTATGATTTACATACATAATATGCATCATTGATACAGAAATGTTCTTCGTACTTTTATTAGATAAGGTATTACATTCAGCATGATACGATCGGCATATGTTCATATACGTAATGGTTATGTTATTACTAAGCTGACGCGTCACGCTAACACAAGAGAGTTACGTACACACATACGTGGGTAACACATTTTTATACTTAGATGACTGCTCGTTTCCTGAGCTCGTTATTATCTCGTTACTTACGATACATGTCTACATACTTACTGTCTATACTGAAAAAAATTATGTGTGCTAACATTGAACCGTTTACACAGTACAACGCAGACCGTACAAATTAGTAATGATAACAAAACATTACGCAAGATAAGATTCAATTTTCCACTGCACACACATCAGTAAACAGAATGGACGCTGATATAATAAAAATACGTTCGCAAACATTTGGCATCGGACGAATTAATTAAAAGTACATTCCCACATAGCGTCGACAAAGTAACAATCAAAGACGGTCTCGACATCGGCTGTAGGCTAATAAACGTGGCCTTTTATGCAATCGCATTACATATGAAATAGCGCGGTTCTTCAACGCTTTTCCATATAAACACATCAACATTAAAAACTAACTCACATACCTACATATTACGCTCGTTTAATATTATTTACCAGGCCTCACTTAATTAGTTGTCTCGCTCTATATGGTTTGATTACTTGACACCAGTCCTTCTGCAGTTTTATATCGCTGCAATTTTATATGGAAGTAATATTTAGGTTTGATATAGTGGACACGAGCCGCGAGTTGAATTCTCACGTCGGTAATGCACACCTATATAGCTGAGAGGGAATTCGTTGAATATGTTTTTGGTAAGAATAATGTTCATGTACGTCTATCGAGCCTATTTAAAAATCTGCTTGTGTCGGATTCGAAACGGCGGTGGCCACAAAGTTTTTAAAAGTTAATCATCGTGCCTATAGGCGCGGGAAACTTAACCTTACATTTATTCTCACTATAACATACTGACACTTACAATTTGTTCACATGTACTAGGTATATTTATTACGAATATTTAAGAAAATGTTCTCTCCACCTTATAACAAAAGGTTTTAGGCCAACGAATTTCCTTTAAACCTAATTTTCTTTGAATTTATCTTATTAATGTCTAAATATTCATAAACTCCGTTTGAGTAACGACAATCAAAAGAAATGCGGACGTGCGAATTGAAATAATTACTATTACTAATCGTAAACAGAACAGCCAATACGGCTTAGCCGTCAGCACGAAGGCTGGTTAGGACAGCCGTCCATCAATCAAGCGGTCACTGTCGAGTGCGGTAGGTCACATCCGACCGAAATCTAACGATAGGAATGCACTTGCGTCTTGTCCATTTTCAAATTGATTTGTACGACGACCCGTTCGCTTTTCAAATTGAATTGAACCGTCCAATGCGATGTACAAATTGAATCGTTGCTCCGCACATAACTTTACTTGATCGACTGTAACACTGAACATTCGCAGATTTCTAAATTTGATCAAATATTGAACTATATGAAAGGTGCAATATTAATTTACAAATCGTACAGTATTAATTTAAAATAGGTAATGATTATTATTTGACTTGTATATTTTACAGTGCAGTGTTACGATTATTCTTTAAGGCGTGTGAAATATGCCAACCCACACTTCTTCTACGCAGGAGGTCCATGTCCAATATTGAAACGATGAAGGGGTCGGAAAAAAATTTTTTGTGATAAAGACCATAATTAAATTTTATCTTCCGAAAACCCCTTACATTTATAAACGGGAAAGAGGAGCGATATTCTATAATAACGCATGATGTTATAAATATAGGGTTTATTTCATTAAAATGTCTTGCGATATAATATTTAAAAATTTCTAACTCTTAAGATATATAGAAGAAAATTTTACATTTGCGAGTGCCTCCATTGCTCAAAGGGGAAAGCTCGAGGAAAACCATCGAATGGAAAATGTAGGAAAATTCGATTCTTTTATTGAAACGAAGCTCGGACTTAAGCCATACCATTTGTAGTAGACAAAGAACGTAAAACAATAAGGTTTTCCAAATATTTTTTCCGGTGATCTCTGTCTACCCCGTAAGTGACATGGCATAGTGATCTGTATAATAAAAAAAACTTTTTTCAACTGAACGCACATATTTGTATATACACTAAATACGTATCTATATAAAATAATGATAACGGTTTGTTGTTAAATGAACACAGCAATCTACAAACATTTGTGTACGATGCTTCACAATCCCGGAGGGCCCGTTGGATCTCGTTACCACCTACTAGACATAAGTCGTAGTCAATTAGTTTTAGCGTACCTACTAAATAATTATTGCAATTTACATTTTGACGTTACTGCTGCCAAAAAATATATACAAGGTTACTTTTGAATTGAAGCCGTATGTACAGTAAATACTGTATATATTACCAATTCCAAAAATAATTATGGGAATAATTATTTTAGTGTAACATTTGTTAATAAAGATACACACGTCCTGCCCGAGCGTGATTCAATGTGTCTAAGCCAATTTATTATAATTTATTCTATCTTAACAACTGGAGATAAATAAAAGATAACGCGTATTACTCGCGGTAAATTATATTTTACCACAAAAAAGAGTTATCGGATTCCTAATCTTTTTGTAGATCTTATAAGTCAGGCGATATGCAAATGACCGAAACCGTTTATGGTCATTTATATAATCTAAAACACATGTTAACCACAATCGGAACATAGTACTTTAAATTTTTTTAAAAAATGAGCTTTGCAATAATGCGAAACACATTATATGGCCTAGATAAATAGGCCTTTGTTTTTTCTTGAGATATAAATAATAACGATTGGTCAGATAAATATTATACAAACACAAGGGCGCCAAAAATGCTTACGAGGTGGTCACACACACAAACATCCTGAAAATAGATATTTGTATTTTGCGATTTTTACGTACCTCCATACATTTTTTATGGATACGTAGCCGTCAAATTATCATTATCATATTACTGGAGCACTCTTACAATTTCAATTTAGACGTACAAAGAATAAAAAGTAGAAAGGGTAAATTTATAAAATCAAACGATCTAAAAAAAATTAATCGGTAATAAGCGATTAATCGATTCATCTCATTGAGACGCTTGTCCGTTGCCGGATCAATACTCGTAGTTTGGTCGTAAACAAACTTCGTTACCACGCAGACGGTGCAAAGTGCTCGGCGAGCCCTTGTATTTTTAATATCACCCGTCCCCCCATTTTAACATAATATAAAATTATAAGCGGCATGAATCACGATAATGCGGAGAGGGCTGCGCGGCCAATTCACAACTCGGGCTTACCCTCCGCACCACCCTGGCGCAGTGTAGCGATCAACAGTAGGTTTACTTATACATCCCGAATGATATTGTTCTCACGTGCGATGACTACACATGCAATATTATTCAACTTTGCATGAATAACACAAAGTCAAATAAAGTTAAAATAATCACCCTATTGCATGCGTATATGTTAATTTTTTGAAGAACGTAGAGACGCGCAGTTTAACTCTATCATTAATTATTTAAACACGAACATCTTTCAAAAACGATTTTCTGTTATTGGTTAAATTGTAATAGCAATTGTATGTAAAGAGTATGGAGGCTATATAAATTAACTAGACACAGTTTATAACGTTTTATTGGATCATAAGAGCAGACTCTATCGAATCGAATGAGACTTAACGCCTGGAAGTCCATTTATTATTGTTGAATAATCATATTCGTAGTTCATAGGCGACGAGATGGATAAACTCGTTCCAAACTAGTTATTATAGAGTTATGGTCCAGGATCCTCTGTCCTACCGTTCTCGTGCACTCTGTGGCGGTCGCCCCGCGCTTCGCTGGCAAAAAGAAAACTTTTATTTTTATAAGACAAGAAATTTATTATAGCTGTTGCTCGTGTCGGTTTCGTGTTTCTTCGGAAATAGAACGTAAAATGTAGGCCCGCATCGACCGGCCGAGTTCTGCGTGCGAACTTGCAGGGACGAGCTCACCACGCACACGGAAATGATCTCGCCGAATTTAAATATGAACATTTATATACTAAACATATTCTAATTCGATGCCTATACTAACGAAAGTCGAGCAACAGCTTTACCGCAACTTAATAGTGTCTATGCAGAAAAGAGATGAACTAAATATTTTGAAGTAACACCGATTCAGTCTGAGCGCAACGGTGTTGAAATTCAATTGTTCGCATTAGAATGTTTTGAATTTCGGATACAAACAGCTTCCAAACGATAAATACTTCAGTGTTCAATTTCAAAACGTATTTAGCATTTGAAAGGTAAATTCGGAACAAACAACCGATGTCTCATTAAAAGCTGGATTGCACGTTACCATAACGATCCGAAAAGGAATTAAGGGAGAAAATTGCAAGTTTAGAAACAACGTTGGATCAATGATTGAAACGTAAAGCCCTTTGCGTCTCGCTGCTACTTACCGATATCCATAACTTACTGCGCTGGTTTTTTGTGAGCGCAAGTTGAGCCGGTGAGACCTATTTTAGGCGTTGTTGATAAATAGCCACAGTGGACAACATAAGTTGCACCTCGTTAGATAACCGCGTACACTACCGGTTCACTTTTAAGGTTACAAGGATGTTTTCCAGCGAAGGGCTGGCGTTCCCTAAACTGGTACCCATGCACGCTTATTGAGTGACAGTTGGTTTAAATAAATCAAAGCATGCGGCCGATATGTAAAACGATTGGACTTTTGATGCTATAATTAACGTTATCTGTTTATTGAATATGCTCTATTTAAAAGGTTATGTTATAAATAATAACATTATAATAATGTATATGAAGACATTATAAAGGGGCAGAGAGAGCGATCCTACAAATATTTATAAAAGCAAAAACGTCACTTTCCATGACACCTTTTAAATATCTACTTAAGCTATTTAACCTATTTGCACCTATTCGAGTCTCACAACTTGGGCTCTACAAGTTCACCAACATCTAATGATAGAGATGTTATTAGAAAATCACCATGAATGGACATGACTGAACTTTGTTATATCATCGTGCGTCACGTACTTACGAGATAGGCAGAAAGTAACGTCTGCCGATAATGCCCGAAAAAGCAAATCCGTACAAACCGGCATGATTCTATTACATTGATTACTCTTCTTACAGGCACATTTATATGTATATTAAAAAGATATGACCAGATATTTTATATTGTTTAATTATTTAAACCAATAAAACCAGAATAAGCAAATTCACAAAAGCTAATGTAGGTACTTCAAAATGTTCATTCACCGTTCACTGTTTCATCGGCATGATTAGCACAATAAAAAAATCCCATGTGTTAAGCATTTTACGTATGAAACGACCCGCTAACCAATAAGGGACCCATTTGTTTGGATCTCCGAATGTAGAAAAATTGAATTCATCGCCTAATTGGTAAGCGCTTATCGGCACCACCCCTCTGTATTATCTAGAAGCTTCATTAATCATCAGATAGCACGGAATTGAAAGTAGGCTGAGTGAAATCAGTCGCAGTAGTATTAATAATACGCATAATAGCAAGCCTTTATAATTACCCAGCAGCCATAAATGTTGGGGGTACATTTGCCCTTAAATTTTCACCAATCGAATTAAAAGAAATCCAATAACATCTGACATCTGCCGACAGGCCCCGAAAATGGCCGAAGATCGCCGTACACGCACGTAGTCAACCGAACAGTAACGAAATACGAAATACTATAGGAAACATTGTGAATAACTGCCAACGCCGCTATAATCGTACTTAAGTACATTTGAAGGAAAAAATATTAATATCAATTGAAAATAAAAACAGGTTTTGTATCGATTCCGATACTCGAGAGCCGTTACGACGTATAAAAGCTCGCCCTGTATAAAATTACACGCCTTCAGTTGGGTTATCACCGAGTGTCGTGGTGCTACAATTAATGAGAATGAAAAAAGTGATAGTATTTGTAGAAATCCCCTAGATGCCTTTATCGTAGATTGCTAAATCTTACCACAGTCTTGCGCTGTTTATCCTGCATATTATATGTGCATGGCATATTATATGGCATTACTGTAATATGGAATAGTATAAGGACAGATACGTTTACAGGTGCAGATACGAAAGTATTGGCCTGTGTATAACAATAAAAATAGAAGTTCAAAACTGCGCCACTAAACACTCGAAATAGGGGCCTGCGACTGTGACCGGTGCAGTCTAATCATATTATATTACATTTATAAGAAACAGAAATAGACAATACAATATAGTACAAAACACGCGGCCCTACTAGTAAGCAGGATTAAAAATAAATAACATTTTCAAATAATGATTAAATGTTATATCCAAGGATCATCCAATTATCCAGATAAACAACATGAAATGTATTATTAACTTAAAGGTGTAGATACACTGTACATAATAATTTCATCAATAAAGCCCATACCATCTCCCATTATAACCTCCATGGTGATGACGCACTGACTGGCAACGTGCGGTTTATTTACGAGATCGTTGCACACACGCACGTGAATGCACACACCCACACGCACACACACATCTACCGGTTATACAATTGCAGTAACGCATCTGCGGTTCGCGTCTTCGGTGTGCATCCACCCTAACTGCATTCGTTGCATATGTTGCAACTGCTAGTCCGCTTGTCTAAATAATGATTTATTATGTTCAATTCAATATGGGCTATGTGAAAAAACAGTCGAAGATTGGCTTTTCTTCTAAATTTTTTAAATAATTATAAATAACAAGTTATGAAGGCTTTATAAAATCGATGTCACTATGAATATTAGTCAATAATGAGGATTAAGATCATTTTTATAACACGTACAAACAATTTAGTTAACCATAAATACGAATAAAATGCATGATTTGTCGTTGAAATTAATTCGTAAAGTTGTTCCTCTATATATTGTACAAAGTTTTATTAGAATGTAGGCCAAAGAAAAGGCGAACAATACTTTACACATTTTCAATTCCGGGACGAAGAATTGCGTATAAACAACTATAATTTATATCGTGATCGCAGTAAGACGAAAACACCAAAACATTACGAAGCGACGCCGGTACGGGCTTGAGAAAAATACGTTCACTGAATAAAATTTTTCATACGGCAAATTTTTATTATTACAACTTTTTATTTATCATCTAAATCGGCGTTTACGACGGCGAACAATGCCGGGCTCCGAACCAAACAAAAGTGGGACGCAAATAAAGAAAACAATAAAATTAGAATACATAAACACATAAAAACGGCGTCCGGAACGTTCGCAGTGCGGCCGCGGCGCATGCGCCCTCCGCCACCGCACATTACGTTACATCAAATAAATTAAAATCAACTCGCGACTACGCAACCCGCCGTGCCCGAATATATTTGACAATAGTTTTTAATTTTACCCGAACTCCCACAACATTACTCCATATTTAAATACGAAAAGTATTATTCCATTATATTTACAAACAATTCAATGTTATTCATACTTCACTTTTGAAACTTCGTCTACCTGCGTTGTTCTAAAATATATAATAATGTTGGCCTAACATAAACTATAGGTGACATCGAACTATTTCTATGATATAAATGTTTCTATGACATAAATACTTGTACGAACATGTTATACACCGTTTGCCAATGTTACAACACATAAATTAAAATCTGCTCGGCGGAGCAGCCGTTATATTTGCCAAGCTTTTTTTTTGCAACTCTGCTGTTCCATATTTAAATATTTAAAGTATTGTTCTCCTCTATATCTAACAAAATATACTGCGTCGTATAAACATTTTACGTATTATAAATGTATTCTTGAAGTTCGTTAAGCATTTATGTATTTCATTATCGCAAGTAATGTGTATATTTTCTTGTAGCTACATAGAATTTCAACTTATCTTAAATACGCTTACTTTTTGTATGATATATTTATAGACGTATTATTTTTTGTAATTATTTTTAAGAACTGATAGCTTTTCTCTGTTGTAAATAAGGATTAATTAAGTTTAATATTAAAAGGGACAGTTATTGCAGACGGACGATTCATTTCCATTCGATTTATACAATTTTATGACTAACTTGTCACATAAAATTGTGACCAGTTATGAGAAATATATCAGTAGTAGTAATAATAATAGTTATTATTATTGCTATATACATACATATGATCCGTTCTGTGGTAGGTGGTTTTACAACCTACTTCAGGTACCAGCATCTCATGCAGACAACAATAAATGATTTACTTACATCGTGACGCATCATTGGTTGAACACAGGTAACTCGCCACGATGCTCTGACGATCATCTGTCGCGTATCGATAAATCGAACGCTACGGAGCTGATATAGACAGTGCGCACGAAAGTAATAGAAAGACACCTTGTTTCATGTATACCCACGAGTTTTTCTAATTGTAAAAGTTATCACTAAGATTACCTAAATATTCAATACCGCACGGAAACGATTAAATAACTAAAAGATTTATAACAGTCCCCCTTATGTACGTGATAATATGTATAAAATGGCTATATTAAATTCATTATCACAGTGCGTAAAACATAAGGGGTTGTACACAAAAAGCCTTTTTAGATACTCTAGTTAGGTACTGCGTTTATATATTATGCCCAAATATACTTATTACAAGCCTATAATAAATTACAGTTAATAATCTACGAGTGTATATATGCAGTTTTATTAATCAGTCCATGTTATAAATTTAAAAGAATAATCATTGCAAAATATGGGTTAAAACAAATTAAGTACGGTTAGAAAAAAAACAAGCAGATATGAGTAATTTTTTAAATACCTATTATGCATGTATTCAATACCAGTGATACCATACCAGCCTTCCGCCCCAGACATCCGTTTCCGACAACTAGGTGATTTTTCTCGCCATGTATAAACTAATAGGCTATTAGCACGGGCATGTATTGTATATCTGTATATACTACATAGTTGACCCGGTGAACTTGGTATCACCTAAGATTAAGCGAGACTTCTCGTCGCTGTGAGACCGCGCTTGGATTTATTTTTGAGCGCGTTACTTTTTATTTTGCGATATCTTCTATGACATTTATTTAAATTATATGGCGTATATATTATAATAATGTGCATGAAATGCTTAAAGTAACTATAGTATTTCAGTTGCTAAGGAAATAATACGGGATCTGTTTAAATAGCTTTTCTGTTACCGCATTGTACGTAACCAATTTTTTAGGAGATAATTATGGGTATAGCAAGCGGTCTTTCAAATATGGATACATATTATTGAGGAGTTTTTTGTAGGTCTATAAAAGAGGAATATCCCACTATGCATTGTTTTGTTATATCTCAAAGGGATTAGGCAGCGACTTCAATGAAAGCTCCCAGGCGGCTTACCTTTTTCCAATACTTCCAACAATATTATAGTTATATTGGAACCAATTTACACAAAACCTTGACAAATTATATACCTAAACCTTACTCATTAGTCACCCTACCTATTGGTAAGAACCGTATGAAACTGTGCGCTTGTGTGAATGTGTGTGCGTGCGTGCGTGTGTGTGCGCGTGTGAGTGTGTGTGTGTTTGTGTTTGTGTATGGTGTGTACCTATATATATACATTTAGCCAAATTCGACATATTTCATTTTATACCCTGTACAGTTTCAATCAACAATAATCTTGTAACGTGTGAATATTACTTTGAAATTACCAATTCTCGCCTTAATTCTAGCGAAATATAAAGAATTCGCTAAGAAACAGCTTTTAAATTACCTTATGGCGCCGTTTTAGCGGACTTCAAAGTTCACAGTGCGAACAGTACCCCCATACCACGCTATCCTATATTTTAATAAGTCACTGTCATAAAATTTCATGTTTGTAGAGGTCATAAGGACTTCAATCTTATTATTGATCTTGAATTCTAATTATCTACTGTTCTATAATACAGCTGTAATAAGAATCGGAGAGTTTGTCGTAAACTCGCAAACAATTCACTCCCACGCACAGACACAACGATTTTATTACACGCCTAGATTTTGACATAATGAAACACAAGTAGATCTCTCAAGGCCGTCATTGTACGTGTCTGTACTCTGTACACTAGGTCGCTTCTGATCCATAGCGCGGAAACATTCTTAAAAGCGGCTAAGATGCTGAGTATTACGGACATGATAACGTGTATTAATAACACTAACACAATCTAAAGTGAATTTTATATACATGAGCTTTAAGTACAAATTCCAATAATCTTCTGAGGCATTTGCTCTGAATGTCTGTGTGGGGGCAATCGCAAGGAAAAGTTTAACTGTACCACATCGTTACAAAAGATTTAAACAATTCTATTGTTCGACTCGTTGTAGTTTATAAGACATCTAAGGAAATAAAACCACATAGTTATGTAACAATGAATGGTACACAATACTTTATAATCAATGTTAACGCTTCTGCAGAAGTGGCAAATGACTTCCATAATTTTCTTAGTTTTAGTTTATTTCTTCTCACCGTTTGTAAAGTTGTAAATGTTGTAATAGATACAAAATAAACAGACAACCTGAATATGTGTAAATATTAATGCGTAGTAAACACAACTAGTCGTTTAATATTGCGGAAATTTGTTCAATTTACCTTTATGAATTCGACTGTACGCCCGCGCGGTAACTGCGAACACTTGTATCTGATAAAATTATTCAAATGATACGATCTATTGTTTCAGAAACAATGATAAATAATATTATTATTGCATATGTATAGTAAATATTTATGTAAGTGGGTTTATGGTAGGATAGCGAGCTATCATTAGTTACTCATGTTCTTTATTGTTATACGGATGGAACACATTTTAGATTGTCACAGCGAAATATGAAAATGTAAAACGTCAGGGCTGAAGTTATAGGTAAGTTGGAGCTTACCGCACCATGCTGTTTCATTATGAATTTCATTTCGCACCGACTACGGAGCAAAGATGGTTCTAT
>DWME01004399.1:0-16401 GCA_018244795.1 Parelbella ahira ahira
TACAATCTTTCTTTACTTGACTGCCCCGTTGGTCGAGTGGTTGCAAGCGCGACTGTCGATCGGGAGGTCCTGGGTTCAAATCCCAGGTCGGGTATTATTAGATTTTTCTAATTTAGGATTTCTATTAACAGCTCGCAGCTCAGCAATAGGCTCACTACATGTTCCATGAGACGTTAACGTAACTGGTGAAACATGGGAATGTACTATACTCCTCTGCCTACCCCTTCGGGGAATACAGGCGTGATGTTTGTTACGTTATCAAAATATGAGCTGAAGTATCTATAATTGATATTACATGAAGTAATGTTTATGATATCCCGTTGCTATGGCAACCGCGAATGAACACAAGAATGCAATTGATTGGAAAGTCTAATGGCGCCAAAATATTAATATAATGTAATTTTTATTTATACTTTAATAAACAATGTTGTTTTAAATGTGAATTATAATAACAGAAATTGAAATGTTTCATTGCATCCTAACATCAATAGAACATTATGAATAACTTCTAATCCTGGTATTCCCTTAAAATGTTCTTGACAATTACAGCAAATGGCATTTAATATGAAAAACACGCATAACCTTGTATAGTCAAGTATTTATGTTTCATGCAAATGTTATGACAAGGAAATATTGTACATTTATGTACGTAATATCACGTGCAAGCCTGAAGAGGGAAGCCGAAATGCAGTAGTACCTGGCTCGACTTTGGGATCATATTCAGTCTACAAAGTTTTGATCTTGCTTCAATTGTACCGAACTAATTTTTTTTTTCTTTTGACCCTTTTGTCATTCCGCTGTTGGAACACGGGTCTCCTCTCATAATTGACACTAAGGCGATAGTATGCCACGCTGGCCAAGTGTAGGTTGCCAGATAATAATAATAATAAACACCGTTAATAGGTACATGTGCGAAACCCTTTGCATATCTTTCACGAGCTCATGTCTAACATATGAATATGTACATTCTATTAGACGTGTCCTGCCTGAGATAGGATTCTCAGACTTATTATTGGCATTTATCGATGTCCAATACACTCCCATCAGACCACTATGGAGGTAAATTACCTCTTTACTGAAAAATTAAATGGCGCCTCTCCCCTTCTCCCTTCACCTACCCAGCTCCTCCGCTACACGTAGTTTTTTTCCTTTAATCCCTATTAATAATCAGTATTTATGAAATGCCTCAGTTTGCGAACATTTTTATTTAATAATAGTAAATCGTACCCACGTACACACGTCCATGAAGGATCGCGAGTCACAGAGCAACAAGTGCGCAGAGAGTATCCAAGTAATAATTGAATTTAATTATTTTATCTATTACCTGCCTCGTTGGTCGAGTGGTTTGCAAGCAAGACTGTCGATCAGGACGTCCTGGGTTCAAATCTTGTGTTGGGTTTTTGGATTTTTCTAATTTAAAATTTCTAATAGTGACTCGGAATCTGGTGTTGTGCCCGGTGTATGGCAATAAGCTTACCACCTATTCCAACGGACGTAAACTTGTTATGTGAAACGTGGTTGTGTACTACATTCCTCTGCCTACTCCTTCGGTGATTATAGGCGTAAAGTTACTTTTTTATTTATTTTATGGACTGCTTGGTTGGTATGACAATATATTCAAATATATTGTCATACGACTCGTATATCATGTCTTTAGATATTTTTCTGCCATTGAATGTTAAAAACAACTGTTATCTACATCATCACGCCACAGCTGTCACGGGATTAGCAGAGAGCACCGAGTCACAAATATCTTTATCCACATGATCTAACATGCTTCTCTATTACTATAATAAATCAAATTTGTTATTGTAACTTCACACTAGGTACCTTACGGGATAGCAGAAGTCAGTGCAACCACTGACATGTATAATGAACATAACAGTTATAATATAATTTGATTGCTGGTCGGGTCGCAGAACTGGTGAAGAGTTAAGATTTAAAATAGAGAGGTAAAGAGTTAAGAGACTGCAAATTTAAACATCACGAATACCGAACAAAACGAACAGATCTACAATCCGATTTGTGAAGCGAACGTAACTGAAACTCTCTCATAATTCTCACATAAACACCTCATTCATAGCTCTACACGTAAATCTTTTACTTCACACGAAACGGCTGCGCAGTAAATCCAACTTCCAACTGGCGCTGTAAAGTATCAAGACATCATGCCGCTTTGTTCTGTGACAGTTGACAGCCATCAATTAGACAGTTGCCTGTCAACGGAGCGCTTAATATTTAAAAATTTAATGTTAGTATGTTTGTATGTTGTAACATATGTAGTGCTTCAACATGATGTTTTTGTGTTAACATTGTGGTTGGAATATCACGCCAGCTCCAATTCATTATTGCGATAAATATAGAAGGAGCATGACAGGTGTGTAAGGATAGTGAATTTTGGTTTTGGTGGTTTTTGCCTAACTAGTTAGGGACATGGCGTGATGGTATAATAGTAATAATAGAAAATTAGTTGGTACGCTTATTACTTATGACTTATGTCATTAGGAATTGAATACTCCCTTGTATCATTTAACTTAAGGTGTCACATAAGAATAAATAGGTACATAAATAAAATAATATTTTACTTACTAAGTCTATAAGGATAGAGATAGCAAAACAACAAATATATTGACCGAATAATTAAAGCACTGGTTGAGGGTGGAGTTAGAAGTTTCTGGAGCGTGTTTGCGTGAAGAGAGTGCTAAATATTGAATCTGAAAGGAGTGAGGTATTTGACATTCTGTGTTGTCTGCCGATCTTTAAGCGACATTGCGTAATACATGAAGACTCCGTACAACACAAATTAGTGTTTAACCAACAACATCTGACAGTTTTCTTTCGACTTATCTTCATCAGCCCGTTTCCATGTAATGCTGGACACAGGTCTTTCCAACAGCACGCCACCGAGCTCGATCTCCAGCTACCCGCATCCAACCGCTGCCAGTCACTTCACTCCGTCAGCTCGTCACTCAGCCAGCTGAAGGGCGACCTGTGCTATTCAAGACATGGCCTCAACTCTAAATTCTTTTTTGAACATCATAAAGTTAATCTTTAGTATGACGGTCGGTTTTTGGAGTGTGAAATATACAAAGCAACGATTATTTTGTATCCAACGTTCAGTTGACAGGCGTCTATTAGCTGAGCGGCTGTCAGCGGAGTACGATTAAGAAGTGTTTAACGCCGCTCTTGGCACGTGGCTGTGTTTCTCATTAGAATGTGATATTAGTCTTTTGTTAAATCTGAAGGTGTACATGTTTTTTGGCAGTCGTATTATGTAATTTGTGTATAACATATCTCTATATGTGTTATATGTATATAGCGTAATATGTATTATACATGGTTTCGTAAATGTCTGCTTAATATTGGTTTATTTGTTAAGAAATACATATATGTATGTATATATTTATTATGTAGAGAAAATGATTTCGTTTAGATCTGTAAGGACAGAGATATATGGCAATCCGTGTTCACTGTCTGTCACGTGAGGGACCTGGTGTGAAGATATGTATATTTGAAGTCGCAAAAGTCGCTGGTATATGTCAATAGACTCACGCCCTGTTATATAAGACGCATAACGTAACTAGTGAAACGTGGAAGTGTGTTACGCTTCTCTGCCTATCTCTTCGGGAGTTATAGGCGTGATGCTACGTTATATTCTTATCAATATTATAGTAAAGTAATTTCTGCTACGAGCTAAATGAGAATATAATATATCCTATATAATATCCTGTATAATAACGTATCGCAAGCTCAAAGCGAGGTAAATTAAATGAACGTTCAAGAATTTAGAGACTTCATTAAATAATGATGAGAGAGCAATAGCGTAGTAGACTGACATTCAGCCTCTCACTGCGGGGGTTTCGGGTACAAATCTGAAAAAAAACAAGAATAATGCAAGCATAAATAGTTATAACTACAATTTGGTTTGATAAATCATCATTTGATTAACAAAAATAGTTATAAGTACAATTTGGTTTGATATATTATCTGTTCGACGATTATTTATCATTTCTAATTTCAACATGTTATTTCAAAAACAGATATATAATAAGATGATAAAAAGTTCTATAAACCATTTAAAATAAATTGCCTACATAGACATCACTCTTGTTCCAAATATGAAAATACAAAATTTAAATGCGTGATTTTATTAATCGCTCTCAAGTAATAATAATAATATCACTCTCTGTTTCGCTCTGCTCTGCGCTGGTAATGAACCGTGGTGGGTCGACGCCCGTGGTTCAGGGACGCCCGCTGTGGCCTGCGCGCGAGTCGCGAGTTCAAATCCTACTGTAATGTACAGCAATAAGGTCGAAAATCTCTTGAATGTAGGGCTCGCGATCAAGGTAAGCCATACATTTTCGCTTACAAGGGACGTGCAGGTAATATTGCTAATAGTTTCTAATAAAACAAGGTCGATTATTCTGTGAAGGTAATCGCTATAGAAACTCATTGTTCATATACGAGATTGTTCTAGAAATTTCTGTTTGGATTTAAAGGTGCCTGGGTGCTTAATATTGATTGGTCCTTGCAGCCCATGGTTATATGAACATAAGTTTAAATGGCACTAATGGTGGGTAAAAGTCAAAAAGTATATTTAATTATTTGCGTCATAATTCAAGAATTATCTAATATTTAGAAACAATAACTAATAGTTTATTCAAGTCGCCGCTGGCGCCACTAGCGTTGGCGCAAAATATTTATATTATGTAATATCAAGTAAACTAATAAACTATCTGATTGATTGACGCACAGCCAAAGCAGGTGTGCCTCAAAAGATGAAATTTGACACAAAGGTGCCGTAAATGACGTAAATTAGTACTGAGAAAGGAATTTTGAAAATTCTGTCCCTAAGAGGCTAAAATAGGGTAAAAATTATTATTTGAAATAGTCTGTTTGGAGGTTATATACCTACTTACATGATATTTTACATTTAGTTCATGGCTAACAAAGAAATTTATTTGAAGATATTTTAATATCCACTTCTTTGCGAGCGAAACTGCAATCATAAAATATCTTTTAGCTCCTAAAAATGTCACAGATGAAACTATAATATATATTAATGTACTGTGCTATAATATTGTAGCAAAATACCATAGACGGGATAATTATGCTACGATATATCTTTGTGGTAATTATCAGCGTAATAATATGTTATGCTATACGAAGATATTTCTTGCTATATCTGTTTACATATTAACGTAACATAGAAGTATATAACAGCTCCGTGTGCGGTCACTAGAGCTTGGTTAAAGGACTATAATTATATTATAATATATTATCATATGCGAAAAACAGTACGCTCTAAACAGTATTTCAAAAAACAGCTTCTAAAGTTTGAGATAATAATAATTCTACAATTATTGTTTATTATAATATTATATTACTCATAGACTAGTCTATGATATATAAATATTGTAATTGTAATAGAATAAATATTACTTCAAGTTTCACAGCGGTTCTCTGAAACAGAGTTTGACATATTCCAGCCCTCTCGCAAATGAGCGATATTACAGTTTCGTCTGTTACGCCCTTTAAATGTTGATGAGGAGAACTGACCTGGAGGTCAATAGGAACATTAATCCTGGGCGCGCGGAGACCAGATCCAATTTTCGCGCCAATCACACCCTGGGCGGACCCTCTTTGAACCTTCGACCTGGCAAATTTACGATCATAAACTCTAACGAATCTCTGTACCGAATTGAAAAGATTTCTGTATATTTACACTGATTATATGTACATATATGTACCGGCTTATTCTATGTATGTTTCGCGTTGGCCCGATAAGTTTCGGACCTGTATGAGGTCCTTCATCATGAACTCCTGACAGTCGCAGCGAGATCGCGGCGGAGACTGATAATGGCGCATCATTGAAATCTTTGTATTATATTTCATTGGCCTGTAGGACCCATGGCTAGATCGGACTAGATTAGGGTTTTCTAATTCAAAGTTTCTTGTAGTGGCTCGCAGTATGGATCTGTGCCCGATTTATAGCAGTAGGCTTACCGCCTATTCCATGGCGGTACCTGGTGGTAAATGTAACTGGTGAAACATGGGAGTGTAAGTACTACACTTTCTGCTTACCTGGTTGGTTAATACAAGCGTGACGTTAGGTTTTTTTTTCTTATAAATATAGCAATATTTTGTCCACCCTACACACCCTCATCGTCATCGTCATCGTCATCATCAGCCTGTCTCCGTCCTCTACTGGGCATGACCTCCCCAAAAGGGTTAAAATCCTACACAGAACAATCGAAAAGAAAGGGCGAGACATACTCTATGTATCTCGCTCTAACTCTATTAGTATCGTTATAGAATCGGTACCCAATTGTATCTAGCAGAATACAATCAGTGCTGCCAACAAAAGGACACGGCTCCCTAATTAAACTATTTTCCCGCGCATTCAGCACTCACGTAATGGAATCTTCCAGAACCTCTGACACGGGACTCGTTTATTGGGGAACACAATTATTTACAGAATTACAAATTAATCTTGTGAATGTTGGACTTAGGCACGTACTTACAGCTTTATTTGTTTATTAGTCATGGAATGGCTATGATTTAAAACTTTCCGTATTGTTTTCTGAAAGATAGTGTTTTTGAGATATTTCACTCTAGTCGCAAATGGGCGAGATAATCTTAGAGTAAGTACACACAGACTGACAGAATAAGCACTCGGTCGGTCAAATATTTGTCTTGGCCGAGAATTGAACCCACACCTATAGTAGCAGCTCGGTTGGTCTGTTTTATATAAAAACCGGTGAATAGTCCACAAAACAATAGCACACCTGAACAAGTGGTAGGCAGAGAGCAATATCGCGGAGTATGTGAACATAGCTTGCGCTGTCTACTCACGTGTAGGGTTGCCACTTTTCAGTTTTATTTATTATTCTCGCATATAAAAAAATATTTATCCTAGATAATAACTGCTTTTGAATTTAAAAAATGCAACAGCACGCCTGTAATCCCCGAAAGGGGTAGGCAGAGGAGTGTAGTACATAGGCTTACCACCTATTCCATGGGAGGTAAACGTAACTGCTGAAACGCAGGAGTGTATAATACTACTCTGCTTTTGACTAGTTATTGATTATATTTTATATTATTGATTACCAGCAGTTTTTGTGCCAAATACGAAACATAGTCCAAGCTATGCCAATTTGTATTACTGGTGATATCACTACCACATATGTATGTTGTTACAAACGGTCGTCGCACCTACGTATATTGGATGTACTAATTTGTTTTATTACTGCTATTATATCATAACGCCAATTCCCTTGAGGGATAGAGGCTAAATAACTGAATATCTGAAAATAAGTTATTATCTTCACAACAAGTCTTTTCCGGGGTGAGTAGAGAGTAAACCAAAATCTTGCCAAACATCTTGCCAAACTATCCCTGCAGATCTAACGTGCTTCATCTACCTTCCTCAATCTCTTCATATATTTACGCTTGCAATAAGTACATCTATTTTATTGAAAAATTTTGTATCAGTCAATTCTATGTGACAACCCTATTCACGCTTAAAAGGAACCAGTGTACATTTGTATGGTATTGTTTCAAAATAGGCCGCAGCGAGCGGCAGAGATAAGACGTTGCTCATTTTGTTTTGCGACTCAGCTGCTAGGGCTGACTATCTTTATATAGCGCGTCGGGACTGGACACAGGTCCTGAAGGAGACCTAGGTCACCTATCTGGTGCAAACAGGTCGAGTTCTCACAGATAGCGAGTCAAGAAGTCTTTGAAAAGGGCGTGTTTGTGAAGAAAGTTATGTGGAAGAAACACAGCAAATTTGATCCGTACTCTCTTCTTACCCCGTAACGGGATGACGATACTAGGACGGATTCATCAAAGTCAATATATTTATTTAAATTGAACAATAACTAATAGTACATCAATGGTCTATCCTTCCCTTAATACTAGCAATACTTTTTTTATATTTATCCTAATAGTGAGACGGTCCATCTGCTGATGAGTGGTCCCTGTCGCCAATAGACAAGTGATCTCCTTATGCAACTTCATCCATTAACAATTACAGCATACTTTGTTATTCTATCACGATTTTGTTAAAACAGTCTACTTCTATAAATTTAAAAAAATGTTGAAACCATTTGTCATACATTACACCTCATAATAGTCATATAATGACGGAGTAATATTCCAATTTGTACGATTTTCGATAATAAACTTCTAACATGAAGCGAAACTAAAAATAGCGGAGTCCACGGCGCGCCGTAAATAAGGAGCCGCTCGCTGGCGGTGGAGATAAAAAGCACGCTTCCGCCGGAAGCCGCCATCTTTTAAACTTGGCTGTCAAATTGTCGTGTTGGCGGTATATATCGATCGTGTTGTTAGTTTAATGGCTGTTTCTTGATTTAGTAGCCTTTAAATAATAACGTTGTTGTAACATCATTGTCAAATTGTTAGATAAGATTTGATCAATAATTGTTATTGTTGTACGTATGATATTATTGTAGAAGGTTCTCAACGGAGTAGGCTGAGAGCACCTATAAAAGGTAATAAAAGAAGCCAATTGAAAAATACTAATTACATGATACTTCATGGCGCTAATCCTTATTATTAATTCAATACTTTTGCTCATCACGCAATTATTTGTCCTGGGTACATACGAGTAGGTCCTGGGTAAATGGAACTGCTGTAACATGGGAATGTACTCCGCCTACCGCTTCAGGCACACAGACGCGATGTAATGGGTTACGTATTTTCACCAACAGAATAATATCCAAACAAGTCCCGAAATACTCCGTCAGATGTTGTTTTAAGGGAAAAAAAAATCCCGCCATTATTGCAGCTGAAAGATGCGCAGAATCAAAATAATGATTTCCTGCGTCATTAAAGCGCTGAATGGGATGCGTATGACCCAGTTTGAGCGCGGAATATGGTCAAGCGTGAACCGGCATACTCGTTAGTTGGCCGCAGCAGATAAAAAAGAATTATACCAAATTACAATATCTGAGTTAAGTCCTGTTTCTTTATTTATTTCTCATATTATTACGATTATAAAATTAAACCTGCTTACAATAAATTTATTTTTTAAAAACATAATGCCTGTATTTACAGGAAGGATTAGACACGAGTGTAGTAGAGCTCTCGCGGTTCACTAGTTGCGTTACATATCCAATGGAATAGGGGATGAACCTATTGCCATACACCGGGCAAAAAATTAGACTCCGCGGAACCACCCCTTTGAGGTTTATAGGCGTGATGTTACATAAAAACAATATGAATATTTCATCAATTGGACTGCACTTCAAAGAAGTCAAGTCAAGCAAAAAATGAGTTCCATTCTATGAGGTTCAATCATTAGTATAAATTTGATGTCTGATGTACGATTTATTAGCTGCTTTTCCCCACTCTTTCTCATTTTTATATTTAACCTGGCAAATAGGCAGACGGACTACCTGATGGTAACTGGTCACTGTCGCCCATGGACTCGCAACAACCGAGGAGTGGCTAATGCTTTGTCGGATTTGAAGGAGAGCCCTCTTTGCGCTTTTCTCGAAGAACTCCATGTCGTTATGCTCCGGAAAAACCTCGGATGGGATCTCATTCCACATTTTGCAGGGACGTGGCAAAAAAGGCCGTAAAAACCGAACTGTGAAGGACTACCACAAGTCCAGTTAATGCAGATGAAGCCTCAATCCTCGGCGAGTGGTGCGATGGAGGAAGGGTGACACGGGTACCGGGTCGAACAGCTCTTCGGAGCACTCATCATTGTAGAGTCCGTAGAGCACGCTAAGGGAGCCCAAGTCCCTTCACAGGCTTAAATGTTCTAGCCTTTCGGTAATCCTTGGGTCGTTGACGATTCGAACTGCGCGTTTTTGAACAGAGTCAAATGGAGTGAGTTGATATTGCAGCGCCCCGGCCCAGAAGTAAGAACAGTTCTTCTATGTGGGGCCTTACTTGTGTTTTATACAGCATTAGCAATAGTCCCACATTGAAGTACATCTTGAAGTCTTGCTCTGTTTCGGACGCCCAGGTTTTTGGCAGCTAATTTGACTTTGCCCTCCAGATGACTCCTGTACTGCATAGTATTCAAATTCAAATTCAAAAGTCAGTCAACTGGCTGGATTGCGATACTATCCCCAATGGTAGGTGTGGTTCCTTGGCACTTTGGTGCCCTGACAAATGAGTTATTTTTAGGTACAGCTGATATAAATTTTAAAGCCTATTATATACTTTAAGTATCATAAACAATAACTTAAAATATCATAGCTGCTATAAGTCTGCTCTTCCCGTAGGAGACGGCTATTTTTCAAACTGCCCTGTCAAATTTCCGCGCGCCCGCCAAATTTACTGTCATAGTATTATAACGGACATAGTTCGTCGGAGTTCTTTAAACAGTGCAATGTTAACTATTTATAAAGCCGACAATGAAATATGTATTTCAAAAATTAAAATTTTATTTTACCTGTTAATTGTTTCGATTATACATACATGTAACAAATTATATTCCTATTATTATTTGTTACATGTTGGAGTATTACACACTTCTATCTTTTCGGGGATTACAGACGTGATGTTATGTTTCTGTGAGTCAATACTTTTATTTGTATTATAATAAAAGTAGAAGTGTTTCTTAGATAAGCCTCTTTGATATTTTATTTGAGAGGAAAACAAAATCTTATGTATTCTTATCTAGTAAGGCAGTATCTTTTCAGAGTTAAAGTTTTTTTAATGATATTAATGTGGTAGTTCAAAGTTTAGATTGAAAACACCGTATTCAGCCATAGTTACATATCTAATCATTATCAACATTTACCGTTCCATTGTCGTCGATAGCATAGACACAATAACCATAGATAATAAACAATTGCCGCCATTTATAATGAGGTGAGAATCGATAAGCGTAAACTTCCATATTACAATTGCTCTCGTAGACAAGCGCCACACAAAATAGACCTAACAATTTTAAAATGGCCCTATTTTTGTTTATTATAAATGAATTATGAGTCAAAAATGATAAAAAAATATTGCTCACAGCCAATTCAAACACAAATTATTATAAAAAGCACAAACGAAATCTAGAGCAGCAAATACTTTTTAATATAAACATAATACTTAAAAAAACGCGCGAAAAATATACCAGCGTCCCATAAAAAAATCAGATCAATCGAAGTCCTTACATCATCTTTGATGCCGCTAAAATTAATATAATCCGGATTGTCTGTCTTTTTCTAACATTATCAGTTTTGCGAATGGGTGCAAAAGACAGTAAATACTTATAACGTCTTGTAGCTTGCTATCTTTGTCTTACTTAGCCGATTTCGAGATGGGAGAAAAAGATGGAAAACACGTGTGGAGCGACGCGGAAATAGTATCAAATAGATCATTGCACCATATCTAATAATAAAACTGTTCGAACCGTTGTGTGTGTAGCCTGAAATATGTGTGTGTGTCTGTGATAAACCAAATAAACAAAATTTTGATTAGTATCTGATGTCGAATGGTTTTGTCTATATATAAATTTAATGACAGTTATGTCAAATTTATTGGGCGGGAAATTAGGTTTTTTTAGTTTTATGATGTGTCCACAATTTCGGTCATGAAACGGGTTACTTCATAAGTCCTCAAAGACTACTATCTAATTTTTTTGCAGCTTTGAAACGGTTAATTTGTAAAAGTAGGTAATCTATTTAACACATTTACGTTCCTCCCCAAACTTAATGCTATAGGTATCTATATTCATTCTAATCAAATATGTTTAACGATTTTCATTTAAACATTTTTTATGTACATACTGACAGTACTCATTTTGCATTTTTTATTGATTTATATTAATTTAAAACTTTAACAGTAAAGTAAAAGTATGGGATAATAGCTGTTAGATATGTTTTATTTTGTCTGTCTTATTCGAATGCTCCAAGAGGGAAAGAGACAATCCAATTTCGTTTCACTGGAAGTACTGTTTTACATAATTGTATCTAGAATTAATCAACCAATAGCGTCGAACAATTTCATTACGTCACAAATTGGTTACTGTCTGTATGTACCACGTATGTAAGGCAATAAATGTTTTTCTATTTGTATTTCTTTAGAGAAGTCTCCGCAACCGGCGTGCGTTTGTAAAAACAGTGATGAACATAGAAGACGCATGTCAGAAACTGTCAAAAAAATTGACATTACTGAACATTCGAATGTTAATTTTTTTTAAATCACATACTATTAATGATTTTAAAACGTGGTAATTAAAATGTAAAATTTTTAAACGTGAAATGTGCACATGTTCATGTTTAAACATGGAATATTCGAATGTTAAATTTTTATGTGGAACGTTCCGATGTGGATTTTTGAAATGTTGCATATTACCTATACAAAGTTTTAAACATGGAATATTCGAAAGTTAAATTTATAAATGTAGAATTTTCGAATGTCGAATATTTAAAGTTGCATATTGAAATTTTTACACATAGAATAATAACTTAATTGTTAAATTTTTTAAAATAAAATTATCCAATATCGAGTTTTTTAAATGTTGCATATATGACGATTAATTTGAAGACGTCATTTTTGAAATTTCAATAGATTTAAAGAAAATTAGAAACTTACGTTTAAGGTGCTACGAATGTCAGATTTGAATTTGAGTGCTCCAATTCTATAATTTAATGGATATTTCTCGGTTCCCGAGAACCGTTTACAACAATGCGAACATCGCTCGGAGTTTTCCGTTGTTGCTCTATAAATCCACAGTATCCGGCGATGCCTGGACTCGAATTAAATAAACAGGTTGTTTCAGTAAATATATGTTAATTTGTGATATTATTACCAAATTATTTATAAGACATAATTTATGATAAAACGCTTTTACTTTTAAAAAATCATGAAAATAAATAAATTCTTCAAAACTTAGTTTGTATAAACCCTAATCACCAAAAAAGTCCCGAACAAAAATGTTCAGCTATAGACAGAAAATAAATATGTAATAACAATATCACAAAGTGAGCTTTAAGAGGGCTTGTGTTATGATAACCAGATAACAGGTAAACTACATATAATATACGTATTGATTGATATACGCTTATATAGATATTTTTCTCACAGAAATTTTTGTTCTGGGTGGGCATCGAACCAACAACTACACAACAGGTTCGCTTACCACTGCACCAACGGGCCAGTCTATGTAGATTTCCATTCGACCAGTTCATTCATTCAACCATTTCACAATTTGCTTCTATCCACACAAGTAATCTGGATTTTGATACAGAAAAAAAAATTCTAAACGTTGCTGGCTGGAAACAAAGAGGCTTCAGAATGAAAACACGAAACTGGAATATCTGTGTGGTTCAAATTGTAGAGATCCCGCAGGTTGTGAAACAAATATAGGCGCGCTCTTTGGTATATTGGTTCCAGGAGTTGTTTGCAGAGGAGCAGTTACTTCAAAGTGTTCTTAATGAATATTAGTACATCAGCTCTGTAAGGATGGCGATTTGGCACTCGGTGATCTCTACCTACCGCGTGAGTGAGCTGGCATGATGATATAATAGTAATCATAACCTAAGAGACGTATAAAGAGATAAATAAATGACGTAATTTGGCTCAACCGAGGTATATTATATGTGCTTGTATGTAGAGAGCGATGAATGTAGAAGAAGTACTTAAGTAGAGATGTTTGGTACTCACTCCTCTCTACCTACACCGTAAATAACCTGGCGTGATGACACAATAGCAATGAAAATCAAACGCGAAGAAAACTGACGTATTTTTTGTCTTTTAAGTTCCAATCCGAGGTGAAAGATCTGGAAGTTTCCATTCAATATTTGTATGGAACAATAATACCTTGCCAGGGTCGTATGGAATGGCTTCTTCAGATCCACAATAGACCATCGAGTAGACACTCGTTCGTTGTGCAACTCTGAATAAAGCACTTATGTTGGAGGCTTTCAGGGATATTGGCGCCGAGTTCCGTTAGAGGTTTTCAGGGGTCTTGAAAATCTGCGTACCTGTGAACTTTAAGTGTAAGTGCTGCCATTATTGTGGCGGTTAGTTCGTCCGTATGTTGGTAAAATTGTATATATATTTTTGCATAAATTGCATATTTTTTTGTTCCATACACTCCTAATATTAATTTTAATTTTTTACTTAATAATAATTATTGATAGTACCGTCAGCACGTATAACCCGCAGAAGACAACTTGGCATCTCGCTATGTCGTAACAGATGGGTGCTGACTGTATAAAACCAAATTTCTAGTGTCAAATGTCAAAACAAACCTATAATAACAAAACAAAC
This sequence comes from Parelbella ahira ahira, assembly GCA_018244795.1. Lineage (NCBI taxonomy): Eukaryota > Metazoa > Arthropoda > Insecta > Lepidoptera > Hesperiidae > Parelbella > Parelbella ahira. The sequence continues at coordinate 14,251 of DWME01004399.1, forward strand.
ATAATATGCCTACATATCCGGGGTCCATAGTCTACATATGGGGGTCCGCTGCCTCGGTGGGAGCCAGTGACGTCACGCTAGGTTAAAGTGACACTCTCTGAGATGTACCGCGCATGCGTGGTAAATTACCGTACTATAACAAGATGTATAAAATTATCGTACTATATCAATCAAACAATAATCAAAATATCGTATCAAAAACAAATATATTTTTTTTTGTTATATTCAAGTTTATTTCATATACATATTTATCTAACGCTAGCTAAGTGACTACAGTAGGTTGTACTGTAGTTGGCAACGGAAGGTGTTACAGGCATTCGCGAGTACCATGTCGATTTCTGCGGGTAGCAGCGACAAATCTGTTAAGCAGCAGATATACATCCGCTGCAACAATTCTATATAGCACCCCATAAATCACCCCATGACGAGACAGACGAATATATGTAGATGTTGGAATGGCTTAGTGTCGCCATCTGTGGCTGGCAGTGGATTTGAAACCATGAATACATGTCATGTTTTCGTGTAGGTATCGCAGTGTATAAACTTTTACTGATGAGCACTACTTTATCATGTTTATCTTGCTATTGACCAGCTGTTTAGGAGTTAATATGTATGTACATAGTAAATTAATAACAGGTTGTTTTATAATATTTATATGTATAAAACACAATAATTGTTCACAACCTACGGTGTTTTCATGAATTTTACATAAAAAAATTATTAAAACGTAACCTTACCCCTGTAATACCCAAAATATACCTATTTTCTTTCTTTCTTTAAATCCCCGAAAATACAGGCAGAAGAGTGTGGTAGAGTCCCACGTTTCAACAGTTACGTCCCATGGAACAGATGGTGAGCCTGTTGCCATATAACGAGAACAAATCCAGATTCCGAGTCACCACTAGAAATTCTAAATTACAAAAGTCCAATAGTACCCGACGCGGGATTTGAACCCAGGACCTCCTGATCGGCAGTCGCGCTTGCAACCACTCGACCAACGATACAGTCGATTGTAGTACGCATGTAAAAATGTTTTATAAGTATGTTTATCAATGAGATTGTTACATTATTATTACGTCCAATGATACGTGATACATGACTGGTCTGTAGGGATAGATATATTCGTAATATATGACTTCTTTCTGGATCAATGGAGGCCTTCAACAATTGCGGCAAACCCCTGGGAGAGATACTGGGGTATGTAGGATAATAAACATCCTAAAATCCCCTTTCGCCTTCCTCTTCGTTAATAAGACAGCTGGATCTCCAGCGAAATTCACCGGTATCCCTGTAAAGAACCTGGCGTGGTGATATAACAATATTTTATTTATTTTAATGAAGTTATTTATTTTAATGTAGTTTAATGTTACAATGTTATGATCGATGTATAACTATTATACAGAAAGGTGGCCTCGTTAGTCAACGCTCGTTTGTCAAACAGACCGCAGGTGCTGGGAGCGCGGAGGCGTCCACGCTCACCCTGTCATATTTGTTATGAATAATGCATGAAAGCATACATATATAGTCAGCCTACAATCTCAGCTTAGCGTAATTAAAATATATCATCGCGCCAGGTTCCTAATGGGGAGCACAGAGAACACAGAGTGCTAAATATCTATCCGCAATGACCTGACTCCGTGACCCTTGGTCGTCTTTAATACCTACATACATAAACATAAGAGAAGAATTTGACTAGAATTGTTCATAATGTTCTCTAAGGCGTCTTACGTCTGCCAACTTCATCTCGGACCACAGGCTTAACCCGTCTTCCGGTTTCCCGAATCCCGCGTCCAAGAATATAAAGATAACAGTTTATGCATACATTCGAAACTAGATTTCTAACTCAGGACAAGCGTGAATTTTTTGAAGACACTTGAATTTCAAAATGAACATCAATCTCACTAAATAATACATTTAAGTTAAAAATCAAAAACCGAGACAATAGCAACGCTTATTAAAATATCTCCAAAGGACTAACAGTGTACTATCGTAGTTTTAAGATAACATCAAAATTAAGTTAGAAAATTAAATTTCCTATTCGGCATCGCGCCGCATGCATCGGCTAAATCCATATGCGAGCGTGCATGCAAATAATATCCATGATATATTAACACAATATGCAGACCTTCGCACCAGTTCGCATACTGTTAA
>DWME01004400.1:0-16400 GCA_018244795.1 Parelbella ahira ahira
CTTAACCCTCTCAATATGAGAGGAGACCCATATTCCAACAGTGGAATGACTATGGGTCGATTATTATTATTATTATAACCACCATCATCAGCCTTTAACAACTTCGTTCGTCTAAGGATCTGATATTGACAGACGGCACACATCAGACATTCATTTTAATACGTAGAACGTACAAGAATAGACTTTTGGAAAAGTCGTGAGTACTATTATAATTATTATTAAAAATAAACTCATAATTATAATCAGAACAAGTGTTGTAACGTCGCAGCAAATCGCAAGCAAAAACGAGCAAAAATACGATAAGCTACAAATGACGTGTGTGATCATTACAACGACAGAGTAGCTGCCTCAACAGTCGCTCTTACCGAGAACACCAATACTGATAACACTGAGTACGCTGTAATGAGATCATGCGCCTGAAAGAGCTCATTATACGTAAACCAAACAACACAAGTTTATCAGTATGAGATATGTTTTAAATAATACGAAATGATATGGCGAATTGGTTTACACTAGTTAGCACCAAACTTATGAACACGCATTGAACATTTACAATAATAAGACTCTAACAATAACTGTCAGTAGCATGAAATGCGGCGATAGTCCAATCGAATAAAATATTTTATAGAATTTGATGTATTTCATTTAAATTGATTGTTCGCCTAACGTATCCAAGATTGATCTGATGTAAGAATGCAATAATTTTTGATACGGCATATTTGATTGTGGTGCTGGAGTGTCAGAATACTTCGAATGGGACCGTACAGACTGACCAGGGTGAGCTATCAAAATGAAATTTTGTATTGAACAAGTATGACCGTGTAAGTGTTCAATATCACAAGTTTTTCTTACAAATATTTGATTGATCGTACTCTCGCTTTAGTTAGGGAGCATGTCTATAATGTCGCTTGGAGTTGCGGCAATTACTGTCAAAACTTGAGCCGGTCGCCCGTGTAATGATTGAATGGGACGATAAACTGAACGAAATTATACGATCGAGGGAAAAGAATTCACGGAGTTCGGCTGAAACGTGACTGAATTCAGTATTCAATCAAGAACAAATCTTCCGAACAAAACAAACGGATTAGCGAAGTGGGTGTTACTTATATTAAATTTTTTCCAACACGATAATGTGCCGATATTTTCTAGGCTTGGACGATCGCCAAATGTTGATCGAGAGAGTAAAGCGACAAGTGTAGTTTACACGTCGTTGGTTGTTAGTTCGAGCGAGAACGGTTCAGTCTACGATCGTGTCATATCATTGGAATTAGGAAAATATCACAGCTATATCCTGATCTATTCTTACATACCTCGATTGTCATTGTAACGGTAAGTAAGCAATTATTTTGATGAAATCGTTACATTAATAGATAATTGTTAAGAGAATTATATCCAATGTGGGCAAAATGAAACGTAGCATCACGACTGTAATTCCCGAAAGGGGAGGCAAATGAGGGTAGTACGCTTCCACGTTTCACTAGTTACCCATACGTCGCACGCTGGAATAGATGGTGAACCCAATGCCAACACCGAGCACAGATTCAGACTCCAAGTCAGTATTAGAAAATCGAAGGTAGAAAAATCTAATAGTACTCGACTAGATCCGAAAAGCAGTTGCACTTGCAACCACTCGAACGAGACAATCGTAGGCAAAATGAATATGAGCAATATTAAGTAGGTGTTTACAATATTGTACAACTAGTCTGAAACAAGGATCTGCAGTTATTAATTTTGTAGCGTTACTAACGTGACAATTCGGTTATCACATTGCGTAGGAAAAAAAATTATAAACAACAATCAAATACGTGTAAGTTGAAAATATCCTTGGCCATGTTTTACGATTGAAACTATAACAAATACGAGTAAAAATTAAATACACAGATTTAATAGAGTAATAATACTGCGACGGTAGTGTGGATAACGTGAGAAAAAACTGGTTGTTCTTGGAATTTGACGCAATGGTGACGTAACTATCCTTGAGAGCGGTCGTTTTTCGCATTAGGTTTCATTTTAACAAACGAAACCGGCCCCAGATATGGACTCCGAACGTGTACTAATTAAACGCTTATGAACTTAGCAGAAGTAAGGGACTTGCGAATACGATGTCGGTTTAGTAAGAGCGCTCTCTGAGCGGGGATCTGGGACACCCTCGTGTCTAAATTACCTTACATCAAAGACCAGCACGAACTGACGAGTGTGACTGACAAATATGAGAACATAACTAATTAGGAGCTGAACTCTACACATAAAGATATAAGCTTAAATATAAAAATGACAACAGCAGTTCAAATGAAAGAACCTTTGCATTATTACATACGACGCTTTATAACTTGTTTAAATTTCAATAAAAAGAGCGAAGAAGAAAACGAAAGTGTTTTCATAATAAGAATAAAATCAGTGAGAACGAATTCAATTCTCACTGTGTACAAGTGTGTTAGTAATTACAGATTCTCTCGAGTAGATTTCCATTCCTAATACGTAAAAAACATTATACGCCTGACGGACTGTGATTATTGCAGATATGTACATACATACATGTCCGTAGCGATGTTATATAAGTAGTCTATCTTCCGTACCATGATTGTATACATTAGTGTTATGTTTTGCATCGTACACGGGAAACACTCGTATGATGAAATTTGCAACTATGAAAATTATTTCTAATATTAGTTTCGAAAATAGCTTGAACTTCAACGATTTTAAAAACATTGCGATAAATCAGTCTATAACACAGGACTATTAAAGAAATCAGGGCTATTTGAACAGATTATCAACAAGTATGCCGTATTTTTGGCACATTCATACAAATTTCGTTCTTTTTGTAAGCGGTTTTCATTAGTTTCACTGTGATGGATAAAATCTAGTAATTTAAATGGCGTTCCGTTCCGTCGCTTCCATGTAATCAAAACAAAGGAGTTAGTAAACTTATAATCGTGATTCAAACATCAATCCCTCATCCAAGTCAAGAATTCTATCGTGTCTAGAACTTTGTGGCGTTGGAGTGGCTAAAAACTAAAAACTTGAAAAGAAAATAAGTAAACAAAATCATTATACGGTTTTAATGTAAAGAAACTAATAATATGGTTTTATTGTAAAGAAAACTTTTACTATATAGAAACAATAAAAATGCAGATGATGTAAAAGGTAAAAACAATACGTAGATACCAGGTATCAGTAACCGCACCTCTAGGTGATCGTTGATGGCAGCAGTCATCACACTACTCGCCTCAAGGGCAATAATGTAGGGTAGGGTAAAATAGTTATGTACGCTATAGGATTAAATATCATTCACTATATCAATCATATCATATCGATCAAGGGAAACAGTTCAAAACCTACGAGAATCTTTCTACGAGGCTTTTTACGTCAGGCAATCCGCACAATACCACGTGGCAGATTGTTTTAAAACGTTCTCCTCTTATGAGGGGAATATGCTTTATGGTGAAATTACGAAGCGTTAGAAGAGTGGGGTGATAAGATATCCTGTACATAAGTATTAAACATATTTGTTGCAGAATTGATCTGACCGCAGCTTTGCCCATATAATATTAAATTTCCGCAGTGGAGTTGTGCTCCATAGTAATTGGGGCTCATTGCACTGTAATGTACGTTTTCTGAACGTTTTGGCTAAACGTGACTTCTATCGATATTAGCAAGCTGCGTTGGCGTTTTGCCATAACCGCGCCGCCGGGCACCGGCCAGCCGGGATCTAAGGAAACATTCGCTCACAGAGCTAGACGCTTTTATTGCCAGTAATATCTGTATGATACATGAAATAGTTCCCAGTATATATAATGGTAATATCCTTATCAATGTACAAAGAGGTTGAGTTTATGTAGGAAGCAAGTTATTACATTTTGTATTATGATTTTAAAACAAAATGCAATATCTGCTAAAATATTTGCTTATATTTTTTAATACAAAGTGTATAATAATATTAAGGAACTTACTTATGTTTGCTGTGGAGAACTTTCAACATGCGCAACTGACAAGTTAGTAAGGTCCTGAATATGATGACTGTATGGCACTAGACTGTGGTGGAAATGAAGCATTCCATACTGTAGTTGAAATCACTGTAACATTGTGAGGAGCCCGTTGATCTGTTATACAAGGATGTACCACTTTAGAAGTCATTTGCCAATTTACATTGAAATAACCTTTGTATACATAGCCAACAATAGTAATATTCAGTACCTGTTGTCTGGCCAACAATGTATAGGTGAAATATTAATTGGTTCTATATACTGTAAAATTTACATGGACACACCACTAGTTTTCTTGTTTATTTTACTTTTACACTTATTTATTTCAGAATCATTGAAAAATCTCAGGGATTGAGAGGACTATTCAAGAAGAGGTATCAAAGAATTTGAAGCAAATGTCATGCACATTTGCTTCAAGCGTTTTCTTCGCTTAATCTAAGAACTACATGACAACTATACTATTCCATTTAAGATTCAATGTACATACTCATATGTATGTATGTATGTAATGTATTCAAATCAAAATTAGGGGCAATGACATGCACCAGGATTAGTACACCAATAGCTAAATTTGGGCACAGATAATAATAATAATATTAACATCTTGGAACCTCTCCACATTCCACCGTTTGATCCCTAAGTAATACCTAAGAGAGCTTGTTTAACGGCTGACAGGCTATATAATAGATGATATTATACATATAAGCATATAAATATTATAAGCATACATTGTTACTGCTGAGCGCTTGATTATCACCAGTATATATGTAGATTGATAAATACAGTGTTAATACCAAAATAACAGTTGTTATAGTTAATAACAATTGTTCCCTAGTCAAAATCATTTTTTCATAACAGTGCTTGCTTGGGTAAATCTTACATGTTCTATAACATAATAAGCATGATGAAGAATAAGCGGAGTTCACTGTAGTCAATGATCTCTTGTATTATCGAAATCAAAGTGTACTGACTTTAGTACAGTTGAACCAACAGATGATTCACTTCTTAACAATTCTTCATCACACTGAAGTATTTAATTAGTTTCCATTAATACATAACTTATGTACATAGCTCTGTGTAACACATATTTTATTCCTTTACACAATTACATATTGCCAACAAATGATATATGTATGTACATATATATAATGATTTGCTTAAGGTATTTTCTTGTTTATTCAGTGATATATTCAAGTAAATATAATCCTCTCAAAATTAGATTGCATGAAATGTATTTAACTAATGCAACAGGGAATGTCACATTTAATATGTGTTAAAAACTTGGTACCTACTCCCTCTTTGCACATTGTGTGTTGATGTGACTCACTGTTAGTAGGTAAATGGGTTCTACATTTTGGTGTCAGTTGATTACAATGTGTTATGTGTTATAATGTCAGGGTGATAGCAAATCCAAACCATGATAACATGCCGCCTCCAAGTCATTTATAAATTTTTGTTGGTAGCAGACTAAACATAATATGTATATATATGAATAAGTCAATGATGTTTTATATGACAAGCTATTCAAAATGCAGAATATAGCACAGATATATTTGATGACAAGACTAAGCACTTGTCTATTAAGTTCTGAAAAAGCCAAAAATAAAAAATAATTATTAAGCTAACCTACATTATGAAATATCGAATGATATAACCTTAACAAGTAACACCATGGAATATTTAGTGTTGACAATGATATCAAAGTAGACAAAGTCAAGTTTGTTGCCTCAGGTACATACACATTAAACTTTTTGCTAACATACACTGATAAGACATATTTACTACAAACTTTCCTGTTGTTCAGCTTCAATTATTCTTAGTATGATAAAATATGTGAAATTCCATAAGCATTAAGTAGTTTGCTGTATTCAATAAAATTTTCCTTCCTGGCTTACATGAACCATATAACATCAAAGGTGGTAAAATCTACTTTAGATGAAATTGAAGTAATAACATTAGTTACATGATTTGTTAACAGTGTCTGTAGAGCAAAACATTAGGTGGAAAATATGGTATGAATGAGGTCAGCCGTAACAGCCTTCCTTGTATCTCATAGGAAAAACAGGGCTGAACTAACCAAATGAGGGAATATAGAACAGAGGTGTGAGTATTTAGGCAACATAAATATATTTTGTACAAATGCTAAGTCATGAATAGAGCAAGGAGTTAATGATGATATGAACATGTTACATTTCAACTTATGGTACAGAAAGGATAATTGTTTTCTGTACATGGCTTTAGTCTTAAATAAATGGAATGGAATATATAATACCAATAGTCAACATTACAAGATTTTAAGAAGTTCCAAATTTCAATAGTTAACTTTAAATATTGTAGAGGTATGTCGATATTAGTAGTTTATTAATTCCTTACATATTATCGAGATCCTGTTAAGCATGCATAATAATACAGTATGATTAACTTATGCGTCATTCGTGAAATAAGAAAATCTTTTAAAGAATTTGACTTTCGATTATTGTTTACAATTACAAGTATATTTTTATAAAATCACATAACTCACCGCTAATAGTCCTGTATTTGCTTGTTTAATGTGCACGAAATTCTGTAGAGCAGGAAACCGTTCTAGCACATTTTTCCTTACAAAACAACTATACTAGGTAGCAGGCTATCAAACAAGGTCAATTTTAATCGTCCAACACAATGCGCAATTTTGTACACTGAAGTTGAGAATCGCTCACTACTTGTTTTCTATGATACACGGTTTGACAGTTGATGATTTGACATTTGACAACCACATGACAGTCACATGCAAAGTTGCGTTCAGAAATATAAGTTTTATACAAATGATTGAAGCAATATCTTGTCTTGTATGTTTATGCATGTAAACCTTATTCTTGAGACTTTAAATAATTTATTTAACAAACGATAAAAAAAAACATAAATATGTTTGTATGTCTATGGTAGTTGAAACAATAATTTGTAGTTTATTAGTGCTGTTTGTAATAAACTCTGAATATTTGACGGAGGATCCATTATTATTTAATATTAGAACTATACAAGTAAATTTATTTATTAATAACTATTTATGAACAATTGTAACTATTTTACGCCAGTTATTTCTACAATTATATTTTTCTTCCCACTATTGAATAGCCTACTTCAGTCCTCTGCGGGATTTGCAAGCGTGATGTTATGTTGTTATTATGAATAGCCTATTTTTACATACCGAATACAAAGGACACTCTATGTAAAATTATAAATCATACAGAACATATTTATTGAGTGACCGCAGAGATAGTTTTTGTTGATAAAAACTATAATTATTTTCTTTCTGAGAGGGACACTATATTTCGCAGATTTCCTCCAAGTTGACTGCCTCGTTGGTCGAGTGGTTGAAAGCGCGACTGCCGACTGGGAGGTCCTGGGTTTAAATTCCGGGACGGGTGCTATAAGATTTTTCTAATTTCGAATTTCTAGTAGTGACTCGGAGTTTGGAATCGTGCCCGGTGTATGGCAATAGGCTCACCACCTATTCCGAGGAACTTATAGACGTAACTGGTGAAACGTGGGAGTATACTACACTCCTCGGCCTACCCCTTCGGAGATTACAGGCGTGATATTAGATTAGCTTTTAGTTGACAATTTGGTTTCTTTTAGTTAGATATGGTGTTATCACGGACAATTTGGATATCTTCTTTTCGCCATAAACAAAATTAACTCAAGCTGTTTTGACTAAAAAGTGTGACTTTTAATCAATTTCTTATTTCTTTCTTCTCGTGTAAGCATATCGTGCCATATTAGGTACAACTTAGGTGTAGCATTATCCTGAATTAAGTCTTTCGAACTTGATCGTGAAGATTTTTCTTGTCCGTTTCTACTTTTAACTTGTAATCCTCTATTGTTGTAAGTACCGCCTGTCCATTGGATTCCAAGGGATACAATTATTCAGCGAGTGATGTATCTATACATACCAAGAGCGGCGCGAGATATCGAAACAGAACTAGCGGGAGATAGTGTCGGTGTTGCGGCTACGACAGGGTAAAATACGACCAATAAACGTTAGCGCAGCTCGCACTTACTGCGTTATTTCACTGTAATAAAACATGCTCGAGCTGAAACTGAACCGACTAATTGGCAAATACATCTCTGTCGTCGTGTTTGCAACAAGTGAGCCGAAGTAAAGCCCATATTATTCCGTAGCTACATTAGAATATTGCACAAGCATTTACGAGTAGGTACGTACATACACCATCAATGATAGCCATTGAACCAGTTACAAGGTTATGGGGGGCATGAGGTGGGGGTATTTTAGCCATAGCCGTCAGTTTGGTGGCCGTTTAGTAGCTATGTTTATTACAACAATAAATGCATGCCTCTAAACACACGGTATGATTGTAAGCCACTAACACTTTGACAGTTAAAAAACATAAAACGGACGTAAAAATTTCAATTTCCTGGAAAGCAGATGTATATCCCAAAGGTATTGGCGGGAAAAGTTCAGAGCGAAGCTGCGCTCTCCTGAGAAATTAACTGTTCCATTAGTTTTAATTCAGTCGACGCGCACGCGTTGCTTCATTATTTCCGCGGCGCCGCGAGCCGGCCGGCGCCGCGCCCGCGCTCTGTCCCGCGGAGGAGGTTCACGTTCTGCGAGACTTTACATGCCCGGGTTAGAATACAATTACAAGCTGATCGAATTATCAGCTGCTCACCTTCTATCTGACACCAAACATAAATATTTAATCATGCAAGTAATGGATAAGCATAAGTTACTATTTGGTTACTAGTAAGTTTAACTTTGAAGTTACAGTAAGCTTAACTTTAAATCTAAAAGGCTGGGCTACAAAACTGCTAAGACTTAAACAAGATAGAAAATATTTTACAAGGGCAGATGTTGGATGCTGCAAACTTCCACGCGATTCTCAATTTACATAGATTTGAAGAAAAAAGTTATCTGTAGACGGTCTGATTGCGTAGAAGAGATAAAAACGCGTTAACAAGGAACGCTAGTATAAAAGTTCTTTTCCGTTGTAAATGACTTACACGTGCATAACGTGTGTAGTATGGTACCAAACGCAAGTGAAATCGTTAAAAAGTATTCGCTTCAATAAGCCGGACACTTTGAGAAAGGTATAAAACGGAGAAAACCTCGCCGATTCTGTAACTTGCTGTCCAGCGAGCGGCGCTCTGCATTCAGGTCTTAGGTTTAAGTGAAACGGGAACTAATTTCTTTCCACTTACAATGAATCTTTTATTGATAATATAACGATGATAATATCAACAGCTGGCTTCAATTTGCGAACTAAGGGATCGAGTTGTCGTTCGTTCAGTTACGATATTGGGCCACTATGCACAGAACAAGACGCACAAATGGTAGTTCTGTATAAAGCAAGCATCCCATGATGCGGGGTTGGATTCACGTCCATATTTTCGTATAGATAACGCAATTATTTTTAGTTGTCTTATATATTCCTATATAACAATTTATGTTAGCTTAAATAGACACTGCAAATTTTTTTTAATGAAAGGAAAATTTTAACAGAATAATTAATTAATTGCATCTTATCGATCCTATAAGACGATCCGCGTTCGTATATATAATAAGTATTTATTGGCGTCGTCTATCCGCGCGAGGCTGAAGTGCCCATCTTAGTAATATGTCTGTATACAAGAACAATACCCACCAAGGGAAACTTTGTTATTTATGAAGCTAAAACTCTTGAACTTGAAATTGATATTAAGGGCCATAATTTTTTGAAACCTATAGGGTTTCCTCCCGCTGACGTAGAAATTAATAGGTAGGTAGATATTTATGGGACATTATAATGTCAACCTCATAGAAGATTCTTAAATTGGTGCAATCTGATTATGTCGTTGGGTTTTTTAAATTCTTGCTCTTCATTGTCATGTTCTGATTTTTAACAGTAGGTATAGGTAGTGCTAGGTCAGTGCTTAATTTTTGTACGTCACATTACTATTGTTCTAGATTTCATATTTATGTTATTCTGACCTTTGAAAGGCGGATTTGTTGACGGCCAAGGAAAATTTCTTATTTAGCCTTTTATTGTAATTTGCATAATATGTTACATATATTATGTAACGGAAGTTAATTGAGTTCAGGAGAAGATTAGCGGTTGGTCAGAGGCGAGAAGAGGAGAAGGTTATAAAAACAATTTAAAGATTAAATAAATAATTGAAGTGATAAGTGTTATGTATATAGTTATTATCTTACATTCATCGTAGGCAGGCCATTTGAATATCATGTTTGTAATACATTTATATATTTTAGTGTATGATGAATAAAATAAATCAATAAAATTTGAATGAATCTACGACTTTGAAATAAGTAGATATTATTTTTTCTCAATGTTGTTGATAAGACTATCTTGTTGGTCTAGTGATAAAAGTGCTGCTTCTTAGCATGACGTCGTGAGCTAGATCCTCGGGCCATGGAAAGTATTTCTAAGTTTTCAAACTTGAAATTCCCAGTAATAGCAGGGAGTCTAGAATTGTGCCCGGTGTACGTTAGTAGATCTTTATTTCATGGGACGTATGACACAACTGGTGAAACGTGGCAATACTATATTTCTCCTAACCCTTGGGAGAAATACATACATTATTGTTGATAAGATACGATGGTGAGTTAGCAGAGACCACTGTGGCGCACCATACTCAGGTTATAATAGGATGTTGAAGATCAAACACTGTCGAAATTGTAGAATAATTACATATTATCATTTTTTACGAATAAAGTAGGATTACATTCAAAGAGTTTTTTTTTTTGGGCCCTTTTAAAAAGTTTGTTGCTGCCTTTCGCAAGTTACAGAGGCATTTGGCTAAGAAGCGTTCTTAGCATGGAATTTTTATTTCTCTCTTCGAAATCGCAGAAGCAATGACGATTGAAATTCCACAGCGAAAATAACACTCTGGTGCGTGTGAAGGCTTGTTGGTGTGGGTGGGACATTGTGTACCTACTATAGCTAAACAGGGAGCAAACACTTGCAATTAATGGTGGCAAGTTTCTTCAACGAACAGTGGTTTTTTGGTTGATTTATCTTTGAACTTAACAATTATAATAACGAAATTAATCTTAAGAAATATAGCAATCATGAGAAAATTAAACGTTGAGGTCTAATTTCTTGCACAGACGGTGTGTACATAAAAAGTCTGCGTTCAAGTCGCGAGGGAGCGAAGAGGATTTATTAGGCCGGAGGCAGATAGCGACCCAGACCCCTATTACTCTCAAATATTATTAAGCTGGTAAAGAAACTAGAACATAACCGCCGCCGCCACATGGTAGCAATAAAAATAACAGCTATCAATGATGCTGTAAGTTCTGCCTGTATGAGACAATTGTGTCGTGAAGCGCATCACAGAAATATAAGTACATATATCGTTGCAGCGGCTGCGGTGCAAGTTTGCGACACCGGCTAACTTGTTTACGGAACTGGCTGCTCAAAGATGCCCGTCGTCTCAAAATCGAGGAAAAGGAAAGAGAAGTGCCGCAGTTACGTAACCAGAATCTTTCTTTATATCTTCGCCGCGGTTATCATAGTTGCGAGTACGTGCCTCGAATATTACTTTAGTTTCAGAGCTCCTCGCGTGCTACGATACCGTCTTATGAGATTGCGAAATTAATATTAACTGGATGTAGAGATACAGTCGCATGCGGTATGAAAAGCAGTTTGCATTATACACTAAGTATTTTTTTTTATTCATTTTAGATTCTAGCAACTGTTCTACATTGTTACTCAACGTTTTCACACGTTTAATCGTTTCACCGTAACACACGGATGTCATTAGGGGTCATTAGGGTAGGCGTTGTGGTGCCAGGCTGGGCAAGTACAGGGTAATTGGCTTTATACATTGTGGTGAAGACTAAAACATGGTTCTTATGGTACAACTTTGTAAAGCCATAGGTGAGGGCCAGGTTCGAACCTGAAAACAGTTGGAGTCTGTTACTACTGTGTTATTGAGTGATGATAAGCTGTTTGAAACGAGCCATGGCACTAGTGCATCGTAGACGATCACATTATTTGAAGTCAGATCATATGTATATACGATAAGGTGGTGTAAAAAATACAAATTTCACGACATAAGCGGAATTTTATAAAATAATCTTGGATCCATTTACTAAATAAAATGGACGCCGGCAATGGAACCATTAATTGTATCTCAGTATTTTTACAATAAAAGTTATAAATCTATTATATTCATGTTTATATGTATATTCATACATACTATGATGTGAACTCTGTGTGCAAATTCTGCGAATTGTGACTACCTATTAGTCCTATAAAAATAAAAAAATACGAAAAATAAAAAAAAATAAAATCATATAATGTATAAACAGTATTCATTGTCAGGTTCGAATATATAAAAACTTGTCAAAAATACATTTACACGAAAGGAGTAGGTACTTAGTTTTATTGTCAGATATTTTCGGATATTTATTAATTAATTATCGGTTCACGTTATAATGAAATGTTTATAGCCCTAGGTACAATCCTGCGGAACAAGCAGTTTCTCCAGTGAGTCGACAGAAAACAATATTATCTGCAAATGATAGATATTAAAAGTAATGAATACCTTAAAAACGTATTACTTTAGAAACAGAACGACTTCCATACGCTTTGGATACGTTGACCTGTGAACTGAAAAATTAATATTGTGCGTAAGACTCCGGCAAATTGGATTTCAAACAGAATGTAACGTTAAATTCTTATTCAATTTTTTTTATTTAGACGGTGCTAACAGCTGCATAGAAATGTAATGCGTGTTCCATTGTACAAGTATTGCATCTCGGACGAGAAATGCTATTAGGGGCATTTCCATTGTGTACGCAATTAATGGCTTCGTTAAATGTTTGTATCAAGCTGTTCTTTCTATACTGCTAATGTTTATTTACTGAAATAGATATCATTAGTAAAACTTAAACGTAACTTCACGCCTGTAATTCCCGAAGGGGTAGGCAGAAAAATGTAGTACACTCCCACATTTTACCCGTTACGTTTAAGTCCCGTGGAATAGGCGGTGAGTCTATTGCTATATATCGGGCACAGATCCAGACTCCGAGTCACTATTAGAAATTCTAAATTAGAAAAATCCAATAGTATCCGACCCAGGATTCGAACCCAGGACCCCCCGATCGGTAGTAGCGCTTGCAACCACTCGAACAAACCAATAGTGAAATTTAAATTGTTTAACTGTATGTAGATGTAAGCTGGATTCATGTGTACAAAACGTTGTTTATCTCTTGAACGGAAGGGCATTAAAACTAGCAAGATGCATAGCTCATATTCCCAATTCCGTTCCGGCTGGCTCCATGTCCAACGAGCTGCCTGTCCCTGTCACCGTCGCAGTGGCGGCTTCAGGCGGCCGCAAAGCAAATTCCACAGAAGTGCTGTGCTCTTAAATGGATTGCCTACGGACCATTTGAAATGGAGCAGTGCAATTCCAGTAAACGTCTAATAAACAGCTTTGTATGGGAAATAACAACTTAGGCGTGTTAAAGAGAGATACTATTCCTATAATTTAAGTTTTAATATGAATATACATATTTCAATCTGTTCCCGTTCTATTCGTAGCTTAACGTTTTTAACTTACAACTTTATTATTATTGCTTATTTTGGATAATATCCACTGGTATTACTTCATGCTCTAACTCTCGGTCGTTTGAGAGAAGAAAGTAATATCTAGGATTGTAAACTAAACTAATTTCCAGTTCCGGGGAAAACAGAATATCACAAATACGATATGTAAGTGCGAGTAGTTGCGCGGCATTATTACAAACGATGGCGAGTTCCTTACAGAGAGCTCTTAAGCCTTGTTTTTAGTTTCCAGCTGTGCAGGTGTTGAAGATTACTTTTGTTAGCGTTGCTTGCGATCCAGCCGCAGTAGTTATAGTGTTGCGAGGTTGTAAAATTAATATCAGTTTTGTTGCGTGGGTGGCTCTGGCACCGCGACCGCGCTACCCGGTAAACGTTTCGCACTTCGCACGCTGTACATGAGCTGTTTTGATGTGATGGAAATATGTAAGATTGAGACGCGGTTTAGCGTGCACTAATGCCTATTACACCAGGAATTTGTCCCTAGTCAAACAGTTTACGTTAAAATTGTAATAACCTATTTATCTTTTACATTTCTATATACAACAGATTGATTTCGAATGGTGTAAGAGATCACAAGCAAAATAGTACAGTTATCCTTTTGTAAACTATTTTTGTGTAGTGTTGCTTCGGTCGCACATGATCATTATTGTTGTGTGCACAGCGAATTTTTTAAAGCTGTTTTTTACTAGCTAATGACAAACCGAACGTATAAAACGCACGAAAACTGCATAAATAATACGGACACTGACGTATTAAATCTGCATTTTTTTCCGATCGCTCTTCGGCGCAGTGTGTCGACTAGTATCTACTCAGTAGGCAAGTACGCTGTGTTGCAGGCGATATATCGCGGCCGGCAGCTGTCGAGCGGCGGTAACCGATAGCGTCCGTATTGCATCTAGGACAGGCCGAGATCCGAGCAATAAGACATTGCCATGCTTCGCGCTCGCGCCCATCCACTTGTGCTGGCTGGCTGTGACTTTGCCATTGCTTTACTCACTGGCTCATATTTAGTAATCATCAATAATGTTCCATTGGAGCGAAAATTTTCTTATAAATAGACCTATATGTTATACAAGGCTGCCTGTACACTTAGGATCTCAAACCATATCTTGTCAGATATAAATGTTAACAAATAGCAACTCATCGCATAAAATGTTTGCGTTACATGCCAAATATTTCATCCCAACAGTCCTGATTTGAGTATGCTTTATTATATTTTTGTATAACATTAATATGGTCCTTTAATATACTAATACTAAGCTACGTTTTTATTTTCTAAAAAAAGAAATAAGAGTAGAGCACGTAACACAGTACAGTTGTTTCATTTCAGCGAGTTAGTTGCCGTTCCAGGTTTCATTAGCTCGTATAGTGGAAGGGTCAAGTGCTGCGTCTTGCTGAAACAACGCACCGTTTGAGTTTACGGTCCCCGCAATATTGTGTACGGCGCGCTAATGAAATGGAAACACCCCGACAGTGCACTCTTACTTGTTACGTCACCTACTCTTTTGGGCACTTTTATGGACGATCGAAGAACTAGCATAATTGACCTCGCTGCGACCTTGCCGACCTTAAAAGCCATGTGATAGCAGCTGGATACGATCTGTGGGAAGGTCGAGAAATGTAGCACCTGTTGGAAAGGCCTATGTCCAGCAGTGGAACGGTAGAGGCTGAGGTGATGATGATGATGAACCTCTTTTATTTTTGGTTTAAAAATAAAATTTAATTGGCTTTAACTAAACGTTATAAACATTATATAAATAAACTTTCGACACGACCGAAAGCTTCGGTCATTTTTTGGCCGAAACTGGCAGAAATCGAAACCGAAATCAAACTTTAGATCGGTCACTAAATAAATGTAAAAGAATACTTGCTTACACTACAAGTATAGATTCCATTTATAAAGCTAACTCGAAATGTATATCGCGGTAAAATAAACAGAAATCCCGTCAAAGCGAAATCGTTTTATAGAATAAAGTTACTCTAATAATTCAACACTTCGCCGCTCGAGCGCGAGATACAAAACGAAAAAAACTCAGTAATTCAGTTTGCCGCCGCTGAACGGTGCACTCCGCAGTTAGCTCTTCGTCGAACGGAAACGAAATAAATCTTTTGATGAGTCGGAACTCGCTTATCGAACTAAACAAGTTTTTAAATACTTCCCGAAAATGTTTTCTTCAATCTTAAAAAATAAACATGTTACTCGTAAATGCACTCAATGCAAATAACAAACAAATACCTACATGAAAAGCGATCATCTCAAAAGTGTCCGGGAATAGTTCGTAACGTTAGTATCTATGTATATAATCACAGGAACAAACGTGATATTACAAGTCGACAAGTTACTGTTAGATAACATAAAAAATCAAATTGTGATCAATCATAAAAATCAGATTCAGATAATGCCAGTGATGAAATTATTCCATACGACTGAGTTTTGTGTCAAACAAGGAGTTCACGCAGCGTCGGCTGCGTACAAATCTCGAGGGATGAGACGATCGGCTGTGAACCAATAAACTTAACGGAAATATTTTCGCGGACAATTTGAGTTCATGTTACAAATTGCGTCTCTCTGCACTAATTGGTAACGCCTAATTGGTACCCGCTACTGAAAAATTACTTCCATCAACGGGCGAAGAGTTTCATAATGGGTGCAATTAGGAGCTTGCGGCGATGTGGCGCGGCAGGCGTGGCGTGTGTACGAATTTGTCATTTTTGTCGCCTATGGTTCGATTATGATTTCTAAACTTTAAACTATGCGTCTTGCGTTTGCGGTTTGACGTAATGTCAAAACTTCAACTATTTCGACGAAGTTTCATGTCTTTATTATGGCTATGGCTTTTTATAGTGG